>JARQOC010000002.1:646630829-646694024 GCA_033576535.1 Allobates femoralis
TTTTTGTGGGCACGTGACCACATATATGCAAATTGCATAGTTGGGTTGATATGTCCCCCAGCTCCTGACACCGTCACTGGAGAATCCTGACTGCACACACACTACGCACTGCGAGGATTCACAATTGTGCAGTCACATAGAGACATTCCCTTTACAGTGCTTGAAGTTTTCCTCCAGTGATGTTTCTAGGTGTAATCTACATGTGTAGATGACAGTAAGAAATGCAGTTATTGCTCTCCAATTGTTATTGCTAGAATTCATGGTGGTTACTTGCACTTTATGGTTTGGTCTTTGTGACAACCCTCCAGAAAGTACTATTGAGTTTAGTTCTTGTTAACTTTCACTAATGGGTAACTATGTAATGTATAGATGGGGGAGTAGGGAACAGTTTCAAAGTTGTAATGTGATTCCCAAATGAATTGTCACAACTCTGGAGGACAGACCCCTGATGACGTTGGATCTGTACTGGTCATAGTACAGTATTCACATGTTTCCCACTTAATCAAATGATAGTTATATCTTTGGCAGCATTAAAACAACTGTATAACATCATTGAGAAAAGGAAATTCTCATTATGACTGAATAAACTGAGGGCATTACACCATTAGTAACATATAACTGTAGTAATGATGCACTGGCTTCACATCTGCCACACACAAATACACTATTAATGTACGATGCACCTGCAGGAACATTGTGAATATTGTATGAATATATACCACTGGGTGCTATAGTACCCCTACATATATAGCTACATTAAGATACAGACTGGAAATTACAAGTGCAAATCTAAGGCTCGTCTTCACATCTGTGTTCTTCATTTCTGTTGTTCGGTTCCATCACAGGGTATGATAGCAAAACAACAAAAATGATGGCAGTGCTGGATTTGTCTTATGGCAGACCCCAATGGCGCTAAACAGACACTATGGACTGTAACTGCAATGAACATAAAACACTATCAAATTAACTTTGCAATAATTTATAAAATAAAAAAGTAGATATAATCTTTCCGTATTTAAATTTCATTCCTTTCTTTTCCTTGGCTCTTATACCTGGTATTTCCCATTTTAGCAGATGCAACCTCCAGCAGACATTTCCTATAAATTTGTGCAAGTCTCAAGTCTCTGTTGTCCATAAATGTTTATATTTCTTCATGAAAACATTTTTGTATAACATTTAACATCATGTCACGTGTTTTTTTCATGCATCAACATGGCAACAAAATTTGTCTGGTCATCTGGCCTAAAAATGATTGTTCTTGGCAGCATATTGTCCGTTTAAACAGGAGTGATGCTGCTGAGAACAATAATATTCTATTTGGCCAGGACAATCGTATTAACGATCATTCTATATGCACAGAACATCAGAGGCTTGTCTAAACAGACCATTAAATGACCACCGTCCAAGTTTATTTGTAGCCAGCCGGCAACCATGCAACCATTTAACAGCTGTGTTCGCTATGTGTACATGTGTCCTTAGACTTCAGCAATCAAATTTTCTTTTCTTTTTTTCAGCTATTTCTGGATGGACTAAAGAAATATTAATTAGGGATGAGCGAGTCTACTCGCTACTATTCGGTACTCGCCAAATAGTAGGGTACTCGTGCAACTCATTACTCTGCCAGTTTCCTTACGATTACTTGCAGAGTAACGTGTCCAATGTAAGTGAATGGAAAATGCAATTCCTCTGCTGCTGGACCCTATAAAGAAGTCTGGCAGCAGAGGAAAAACCTGCAATTCCCCAATTGATTGTTTAAAAGCCAGCGGTAAGAAGCTGCCAGCATTTAAACAATGCTGACAGCCGCTGACAGCTTCCCTACCTCCTGACAGCGGGATCCTCCGCTGCCCCCACCGCCTCCCTACCTGATCCTGAGTTAGGAGCGGGCGGGGGGAGCAGGGAGCGGAGGACGCCAATATTAGACATGCCCCCTCTTGTTTCATTAAAAACACAACACCAAGAAAAAATATTTTTATTTGAAAAAAAAAACAAAAACACACTTAGGGACTCCATTTTTATTGTAAAAAAATCCTCTTCCGTGCGACGAAGTCCAATCCAGAGTTCATCTTTAGCTCTGCTACATCTCTGATAGAGAACCTCCACCAGAGCTGTAGCAGAGCTGTGCACCCAGGCGTGGGAAAATTCATGTGAGTTCATGCAGGCAAGCATGAACTCACATGAACCTGACAGCACTGCTACTTCAAATGAACAGCTGACCTGAGTCAGCTGTTCATTTGAAAATCCCGGCGGGAAAGCAGGCAGTGAGAGAAAACCTGATCAAACCGGATTCTCCCGGATTGTTCCAGTCCGGGCAATCCGGCGCCCCATAACATGGGACTCTATGGTGCCGGATTGCTCCGGACCGGGGCAATCCGGGAGAATCCGGTTTTAACTCAGTTCATGACCGCGGACAGCTCCCTGAGTGCCGAGGTCGGTTCTGCGCTCCCTGCTGCTTCCCCACCCAATTCTAAGTTAGTTCCTGGGCGGGGGGAGCAGGTCCAGGGAGCAGGGAGGGACAGGAGGGAGCAGGGAGCGCAGAACAGGAGGAGAAAGCCGCTGGTGAAGTCCTCTCACTGGCGGCTTCCCCGTCTGCGTCCTCCGCTCCTCGCTCCCTGGCCCTACTCTCCCTGCCCGTTCCTAACTCAGGATCAGGTAGGGAGGCGGTGGGGGGAGCAGAGGATCCCGCTGTCAGGCGGCTGGGAAGCTGTCAGCGCCTGTCAGCATTGTTTAAAAGCCGGCGGCTTTTTACTATTGGCTTTTAAACAATCAATTGGGGAATTGCAGGTTTTTCCTCTGCTGCTAGACCTCATTATAGAGTCCAGCAGCAGAGGAATTACTCGCAATACTCGCTTCGCCATTGAATTACATTGGACTCGCTAGACTCGTAATGAGTACCGAGTACCAGGACCTACTCGTTACGAGTCTAGCAAGTCCGAATATTTCAGTACTCGCTCATCCCCAATATTAATGCCTTTTTATTAGGCTGTCAGTGTCACGCTGGGGCAAGAGGATGCCCAGTGTACAGCACAACTGAAGGGGTACATCAGGGATGATGTAAAGGAAGGCACTGGCGATAGGGAGAAGGGTCATCACCTAACTCACCGCTGGCTGATCCCTGAACTCCTTAACATCCATAGACAGGTTATTCTCTCATACACAATCACATGCCTAGGTACAGGCTGACCCTGGACTTGGTCTGTCAATAAGCAGGCCAGCAAGACACTATTCTTACTACTAAAATAAAGGTAATATGAGGAAGGGGAGACAAACAAGTGGGACAGATAGAACAAAAAGAACTCTAATTCTCCTCTAGAGAGGGAATCCATTGTCTTCTGGAAAGATAACAACAGCTTTCTTCATAGACATCTCTTTCACAGATCAGTATAGAATGAACTATAGCAGGCATAAGAGAGAGCAAGGGTGCCTTATAACGCCACAACCGGGGGAAACATTTTTGGCGGCGATATTTCTCGCTGGAATTATCGCCGCCAAATTGCCTCCTTATTGCGGCATGTAAATCGGGAATTTGGCGGCGATAAAACCAATGTCGCCTGGCTTCGATTTTAGAGCAGTGCTCTAAAACCAGGCGACCGGAGCAAGGCGACATATCGCCGCCAAATTCCCGTTTTACACGCCGCAATAAGGAGGCAATTGGATGGAAATGTGCAGCGATATTCCCACGTCGCAATATCGCTGCCACATTTCTCGCCGCGGTTGTGGCGTGTAAAGGTACCCTAAGGGTACCTTTACACGCGGCTACATTTCTACAGTGGCTACAGGTAACTTACTGGTTGCAGTGAAATCATGGAGAGATTATTCCATTTGTACACAGCAACAAGATAGAACCTTGTCTCCATGATTTCACTGCAACCAGTAAGTTACCTGTAGCCACCCAAGAAATGTAGCCGCGTGTAAAGGTACCCTTAGGGTACCGTCACACTTGGCGATGCACCAGTGATCGCGACAGCGATCCAACCTGCCGGGATCGCTGGTGCGTCACTGTTGAGATTGCTGGTGAGATTTCAAACAGTAAGATCTCACCAGCGACGCAGCAATGATCTGGAATGATACGGAGGTCGTTGGGACCCTGTTTCTCAGATCTGTAGTATTGAGGTTGTTGGTCGTTGTTCCTGTCGAACACAGTGATGCATGCTGCCCAGCGGGAGCCCGGCAAATAACAAATGGTCCAAACGGTTTGTAACGAGCAGCGATCTCACAGCAGGGACCTCATCGCTGCTAAGTGTCACACAAAGCGAGATTGCTAGCGAGGTCGCTGTTGTGTCACCAAATTTGTGACTTAGCAGCGATCTCACTAGCGATCTCGCTTACTGAGACGGGGGCTTAAGGAGTGTGTTTATACAGCAAAAGGAGTGGCAGAATCTGAGATTACAACTACATGTTGATCACAATTGATAAACAGAACAACAGATAATTCATAAAGTGGCTTTAATCATAATGTGAAATCAAGGTTAAATTTTCACAACATAGTATATATCTAGTTGAAAAAAGGAGGACTACTAGATTAAATCGCTATATACTAGAAGCACAGAAAAAAAAAGAAGAAAAGATCACACGACCAATATATACCTATGCCAAAAGTTTATTATTGATATATGGACACAGGGAGGTGAAAACATGACGAATCCATGTAGGATGGAAGCGGCACAAATAGTCCTGCAAAATGGCTCGGTGAATGGCTCACTTGTCAGAAAAACGGATCGACAATTACAACAGAAGCAAGTATAATAAGGACATACAATAATGCATATGCAAAAAGAATATGTATTAGTGGTGAATGAGCCACAAATTAGAATTAGGCTGGGTTAGGCTGGGTTCCACATAAGCCCTCAGTCCGTTTTTGGCTTCAGTTTTCTCATTTTTTTTTCTAAGTCCAAAAACTGACAGAAAACGGATTGGATGTAATAAACACCCTGTCCGTTTTTCTACGGAGCTCCAAACATTGCCCTGTCCGTTTTTGAGTGAAAAACGTTGCATGCAACGTTTTTGGCATCATTTAAAAAACGCATGCGTTTTCATGCGTTTTTTTAACATGGGGCCCTATGGGAAACGCATGCGCGAACGCATGCAAATGCGCACTTGCGTTTGCGCATGCGTTCGCGCATGCGTTTTTTAATGAAAATTCCAAAAACGTTCAGGAGTGCAGGAGGCTCAAAAAGCACCCAGAAAAAAACCGATTGGTGATGAAAATCACTTCCAAAAACGGATTTCTATGTGTGACCACAGCCTTACACATGAGCCCTTGGTCCGTTTTTGACTTCATTTTTGTTCATTTTTTTTTCTAAGTCCAAAAACTGGCAGAAAAACGGATTGGATGTAATAAACACCCTGTCTGTTTTTTTCTGGACCTCCAAACCTTGCTCTGTCCGTTTTTGAGCCAAAAACGCTGCTAGCAATGTTTTTGGCATCAGTTAAAAAACGCATGCGTTTTTTTAACATGGGGCCCTATGGGGGACGCATGCGTTAACGCATGGCATATGTAGGCATTTGCGTTAACGCATGCGTTAACGCATATGCGTTTTTAATGAAAAAATGACTAAGTTCAAAAACGTTCAGAGGTGCAGGAGGCTCAAAAAGCACCCAAAAAAAACCGGATTGCTGATGAAAATCACTTCCAAAAACGGACTTCTATGTGTAACCCCAGCCTAACAGATATATATTTAGGAAAAGAACCTCACACATAAGAATTGCCACATATGCACCTGATATAATACCAATGGTCAAACCACAGATCTCACATATAACTACAATGTAGTTATCACAGAAAAGCATCATTGCTATGTATCCAATAATGCAATAATATTACAACAAGTTACACATAAATACCATAATCATAGCTTCAGTATATATGCATAATATGGATATTACCTTGCATGGATAGAGACCACACTGCCCAACACTTGTTTTGGTTGCAAAAGGACCTTCATCAAGGGACGTGTCATAGTGAGGAAGTACTGGTATTTAAAATAGTTGTGGGCAAAGCACAACCCGACCGCGCGGGTATGACACATGCATGTTACCATGGTCACCGATGGATAGTGACAGAGCCGTGGTGTCACAGACCACGTGACACTGATCATGTGACTAGCACATAATCAGGAGTTCACAGGTCCCCGCAAAGTCAGAATCCGAAACACAATGGGCTTTACATGTTCCTTATGGTCAGGACAGATTATTCTGTAAATATATGCATGGTCCACAAAGGTATATTAAACTTCTGAACATGTGGATACTAAACCAATTTTGGTTTAATGATATAATTTCATACCATGTACATCCAATATATAAGGATACTACAATATATAAGGATACTACAAGGATACTACAAAATCACTTCATATATAGCATACAGTAAAACAGTACATAAGTACTGATCATGCAGCAAATAATATATATGGCAATAAAGAGTAGTCAACACAATACTGTAATATAATAACATATAATGCCACAATGATAATATATATACAGTTAGGGCCAGAAATATTTGGACAGTGACACAATTTTAGCGAGTTGGGCTCTGCATGCCACCACATTGGATTTGAAATGAAACCTCTACAACAGAATTCAAGTGCAGATTGTAACGTTTAATTTGAAGGGTTGAACAAAAATATCTGATAGAAAATGTAGGAATTGTACACATTTCTTTACAAACACTCCACATTTTAGGAGGTCAAAAGTAATTGGACAAATAAACATAACCCAAACAAAATATTTTTATTTTCAATATTTTGTTGCGAATCCTTTGGAGGCAATCACTGCCTTAAGTCTGGAACCCATGGACATCACCAAACGCTGGGTTTCCTCCTTCTTAATGCTTTGCCAGGCCTTTACAGCCGCAGCCTTCAGGTCTTGCTTGTTTGTGGGTCTTTCCGTCTTAAGTCTGGATTTGAGCAAGTGAAATGCATGGCTATTTGCGTTAAGCATCTGCGATTAACTGGCATTTAATGCTTTTTATGCAATGAATGCTGTAGCTTTGCATAAGCTTCGAGGTGCATTGTCTCTTATAGAAGCACCGCCAACAAAAACTGGATTGCTGATTGAAAATACTTCCACGGACCTTCTAATCATGTACCCCTATGCTATCAAATAAACAAAAGGACCTCAGCACATAAGAATTCCCCACATATGCACCTGATTTTACCAATGGGTCAGACCACATGTCTCCCCATATAACTACAATGTATTTCCCATCATCGGGAAAAGCATCATTGCTCATCTTCCATAAGCAATATATTACAACGAGTTTACCAAAATTTAATCTAGCTTCATATATATTGATTGATAATGGTTTGCATCAGGATATGAGACCTATACTGCCAATCGACTTGTTTTTGGTTGCAAAAAGGGAACCTTCATCAAGTGGACTAGTTGATGTTAGTGAAACTGGTATTTAACAATAAGTTGCGGGCATACACACCACGGCCCCGGGACGCACAGCCTGTTACATGGTCCCAAGCTAGTGCAGAGTCCTTGTTGTCACAGACCCTAACTGTATTTTGCTACATCCAAGCATTTCAGGTATTTCTCTAGGATTTCTTCCAGCCTCAAAGTCGATTCCAACCCACAATGGGATCATTTACCGCTATGGTCTGGTACAGAACAGTCCAATATGCAAAGGTCCACAAAGGTATATTTAACTACTTCTGAACAGTGTATAACCAATTGGACGCTTCAGGTTAATTGCACTAACCATTGTACATCCAATATATAAGGTACCTGAAAAATAGAGGATCTAGCATAGGATACTACAAAACCTTACTATATTAGCATACAGTAAAACTTACATTAGTAGCTGTCATTTGCAGCAAATAAATATATCAATAAGGGTATTTCATGAACAATATGTTTGTAAAACAATGCCAAATATAAAAATATGTTACCTGTATATATATATTTTAACTGATATATATATATACATACATACTGTATATACTATATACATATATATATACACATTCTTATTCTGTATGTGTGTATAATTGTTTTAAGCATATAGTGCTTTTATACAAAACACAAAGGAACTATATAGAATATACATTATTATTATATTATTTATATAGCGCCATTGGTTCCATGGCGCTTTACATAAGAGTTAGGGTAACAAGAACAGGTACAGTACATATGAACATTCAAGGCTTGCTGATACACGATGGGAGAGGGCCCTGTCCACGAGGGCTCACAGTCTACAGGGGTGGGAGAGGACACGATAGGGGGGGAAGCGCCAAGCACGTGGTGGAGCGGCGCTGGGTCTCATCATAGGTTGTAGGCTTGTTGGAATAGATGAGTTTTTCAGGTTCTTTTTGAAACTCCTAAGGGTAGGCGAGTGTCTGACATGCTGGGGGAGAGAGTTCCAGAGTATAGGGTAGGCGCGGGAAAAGTCTTGTATGCGGTTGTGGGAGGATGAGATGAGGGGGGAGGAGAGGAGGAGTTCTTGTGAGGAGCGTAGGTTGCGTGCAGGTTGGTATCGGGAAAACATGTCGGAGATGTAAGGGGGGGACAGGTTGTGGATGCTTTGTAAGTCAGGTTAGGATTTTAAATCAAGATTTTGGGGGGTGCGGAGCCAGTGAAGTGCCATGCGTAGAGGGGAGATAGGGGAATAGCAATGGAGGCAGGTGGATTAGACAGGCAGCTGAGTTTAGGATAGAGCGGAGGGGTGCAAGGGAGGAGGCAGGGAGACCGGTGAGCAGTAGGTTGCAGTAGTCAAGGCGGGAGATGATGAGTGCTTGGACGAGAGTTTTGGCAGTGTCATGATTAAGAAACGGGCGGATAGTGAAGTGTTCTTGAGTTGGAGTTCGGCAGGAGGTGGCAGGGCTTGGATGTGGGGCTTGATTGAGAGGGAGGAGTCGAGGGTGACACCGAGGCACTTTGCGTGGGGGACTGGGGAGAGGGAGCATTAAGAATTATAGTATTATAATATACATAACAGTGGTTATAGAGACAATCGAATGTACTCATTGACATCGTAGTTGTAGTAGATGCATTTATTGAAGACATCCACTTGATGATTTTTCATATAGTATCCAATACAGGTGCTGATTCCCCTTTATTCATACCCTTAATTAAAAAATAATAGAAGTGTAAGAGATAAAAAACAAAAGAACAACACCGCTCAAGAACGGCAATTACAGCAGGTCATATGTAAGGGAAAAAACTCAGGTTTTCATTTAACCTAAGTGGCTGAACAGTCTGAAGTGTCAAGATCCATTTAGTCTCTCATTGTGCCAAGCGCTGGCTTATGTTACCACCCCTAATCCCCACTTCCAAAATATCAATGCCTCTAACAAGTAATAATTTGCCGTTAGAATTATGGAAGGTCTTAAAATGCCTCGGAATAGTTTTCAGTGTAGGTGTGCCCGTCTGTTCAGCTGCTGCTCCAATCCCTAAGTCATGCTCCCTAATGCAGAACTTAAGTTGATGAGTATTAAGGCCCACTTATATTTTAGGGCATGGAAAGGTGGCATAGCATATGACACTCCAAGAATTACAAGTTATACGCTGTCTAATTTCAATTCTATTCTTGCCACTAGAGTCAAAAAAATTTCACTACTTTCTCTGTTGTGACAAGCCACACAGCCACCACACGGAACACATCTACCTAGACCAATAAAAACTAGCAAGGAAAGATGTACCAGTTGCTCTCCAATAGTGACTTCTAACTAGATAGATTTCTGGCATGATAAATTGTGACTAAAGGTTCACTAGGAAAAATTGTGTCCGATGTAGTATCTGTTTCCAAAATGGGCCAGGATTTGCCAATCTCTGACCGTATTGAACTCAGAGTTAAACGTAGTAATAAAGCATATATCATTTTTAGCATTGTAATTTCTAAAGAATAAAGAATCACAAGATACATACCGTATATACTCGAGTATAAACTGAGGACCAAAATTTTGCTACAAAAAAACAGGGAAAACTTATTGACTCGAGTATAAGCCTAGGTGGGAAATGCAGCAGCTACTGAAAATTCTGGGAGGAGGAGATCAGCGGTGGCGAAGCAAGAGATCAGCCTTTTTCGCTGCCTCTGATGTCTGCCTCCTGGCCGCCGCTAATCTCGCCTCCTGGCGGCAAGTGACAGGATGATACCGGTAACCGGCGGGGATGCAGCGGGGTTGGGTTCCTGGGAGTGACAGGAGGACGGAGGGAAGCGGCAGGAGGGATGCACAATGTGGAAGTATGCATCCACCTACAGACAGACTTACTGACTCGAGTATAAGCCGAGGGGGACTTTTTCAGCCCAAAAAAAGGGCTGAAAAAATCGCTTATACTTGAGTATATATGGTATGTATGTACTTAGCTTGATAGGCTATTTTTATGATTCTTCTACTATATCTATGCTCCAAAAATCTTATTTTAAGATCAATAACCAGTTTTCTAAAATCCCTATCCGAGGGATTTATCTGAGCATGAAATGTAGATGTGAGGAAGAGGAGTGAAGCAATGTATTGGTGGAGGTGGGCTTTCTACATAAGTCTGTTAGTAGACAATTCTGAGAATGACGCTTAACAGTCACATCAAGGAAATCAACCTTTTCTCTCGACCACTGGTGGGTAATGTGAACATTGCTTCTATTGGAGTTCAACCGTCAAAATTACAGCAGGATTGAAAAAGAACCTTAACCCAACATTGAGTTGGCTCTAAAGAGGATCTGCGATTAATTAAACACTATGACCTTCTAATTCCAGATCCCACTTCGAGGTCTTATCAGCTTGTAGGTGACTTTCCAACTCCAGCTTTCCCCAGTCAATTTTCCTGACTTTAAGCTGCACTGGCATCTGAACATACTCATTTGGAGTGCAGATGATAGCAGTGAAAGTGTCAGCTCAGCACTTGTGTCTTACTAAGGGCTTCAGACATCTGGCAATTTTCTGTTGTGAGAAAAATGATACAAGTTTTATTAGTATTTTTGATCAGTCAACAGAGTTTAGTCAGTGTCAGTTTTACCATCGGCGTTTGATCAGAGATTTATCAGTGTTTCTCAAGCTTCTCCTCTCAAACAGTGTGTGAAAATGGATGGCATAGAAGCAGGGCCGCCCTTAGGCTGAATAGTGGGTGCCCTGTGCAAACTTGGTGCCCCCACCTAGATGAAGATTTGTTTTTTTTCTGATTTGCAGAGCAACCTTACCTATTCAAATGAATGGGTCTTCAGAAAAATGGAGAGCACTTGCAAAGCATCTGTGTGCCATCCTAATACAGTTTGTCTTTTTTTTGGAAGTGTAGATTTTGTTGGCTTTTTATTAGAAAGAAGGGATGCTGCAACTGTTAAAAATAAACCATCAGTTTTTTCTTACATGTTAAAAAAACGTGACTTCTAAATGAATTCTTAAGTGTATGTGGAGCATAATGGGGTTTTCTGGAAAGTTGTGTCCCGAGGCGCAGTTGTTGTTTAGAAAATAAAAAGGATCTTTTGCACCCTCCCCAGATCCAAAACTGAGTCTTTGCCCCCACTCCAGTGTCTGTTGTTCTCTGTAGCACCATCATTACATGGACAAAGCACCCAATCATTGGCTAGGGTCAGACTGCCGTTAATAGTTGATTTTAACGGCATGCGCTTAATACTTAGAATATTTTCCAGAAGCACATTGCGTTAATGCTATGCGCTTCTGGAGAACGCTACCCTTGATAAGCCGAGTGTTTGCAAGTTTCCAGCACACACAAAGCTGCTCCGGTTGCTTTAGGTGAGCAAAAGCACACTTCAGAGCATCACGTCTGGTTGTACCAGTAACAGGGCCAATCGGTCTTATCAGGGCAGCGTTCTCCAGAAGCGGATAGCATTAACGCTATTGCTTCTGAAAAGTATTCTAAGTATTAACGATGCCGTTAACAAATACGGTATTAACGGCAGTCTGACCCTTGCATGAGCTCATGGCCTGCCCATGTAAATGGCTTAGGAGTGACCTCACGGGCTTGCTGCAACCTGAGAAGGACACACACGTTCTGACAAACAACGGACACGAGCATGACTACGACTTATCACTGGACGAATGGATTGGAATAGATTACCTTTTTGGTTTCACGAACCTGTACCACCACTCACACAGCCCGTACCCCACCACCACCAACCCATAACCACATCACGTACCCAGTACGCACCAAAGTACACAGCCAGTAACCCCCTACAACTACACTATGCCTCACACACACCTGCCCATACCCCACACTCACCTGCCGCATACGGCAAATTACCAACATGGTACCTACCTCTCACACGCTGTACCCGCACATTCACCAGGGCAGTGACGTTGATTTTGCCCCATTGACCTGCTCGCATTGCGCGGCACATAAATACCTGAAGGAAGTATTTTCCACCCCGACTACCTTCTCGCGCGAGCAGAGAACAGTTGAGTGCAGTCAGAGTGCCAGGAACGAGCAGAAAGTGAAACGACTTCCTCTCCATACGCGCCCCCTGTGTCCGGCGCCCGTGTGTACCACTGCTGCACCACCCACATAGGTAAAGCCCATGCCGTGAAGATACCATTGGGTTCAACTTTTTGAGCGATCCCTAAGACTTGCAACTGACATTTTGAACCCAAATGTATTAATTCAATAGTTAGACATGTTATCTGTGCTTTTATGGCCACTTAGTCCTGAGGTTAGAAAATCAGACACGTGAATTACCCGACTATACATAGGTATCCGTGCCATCTGTGAAAACTACAGATAATGCTGGAATGAGAAAATGTAATGTTTGAATAATCCTTAACTCTGGGGATAAGCTGCTGAAAACGATTGTTCTGATAAACACACTTATAGGTGCTGAATAGGGATGGGTGAGTCTGAATTGTAAAGTTTGAGGTTCGGACCAAACACACTGTGTTCGGCATGGACCCTGAACATGGACTTTTCTGAGACGTCCATGTTATAGTTCAGGTTCGCGTTCCGCTGGGGGGCTGTAAAAATAAACAAAATAGTGATTAAACATCAGCTCATACTTACCGTGTCCACGTGCTTGTACTTCTGGGACCACTTATTAACTTCTGTATTATTCACTGGCGAGGTGCGCAACAGCTAATCACAGACGCTGTCACAGAGAATGAGCGCTGTTACAGCATCTGTGATTGGCTATTGTGCCCCTCACCCGTTGACTGACGTCATAGTAGTGTAAAAATAAACAAATATTTTAAAAAATGACGTAGGGCTTTGCTGTATTTTTTTATTCTCAGCGCAGATGTGGACAGCTACCCTGAGTTGCCTGGCTTTACCTTGGCTGGCAATCAAAATACAGGGAAGCCCATTATATTTTTTTGTAAATTATTTAAACAAATAATATTTAAACAAATTTGAGGGCTTTGCACTATTTTTGATTGACAGCCAAGGTAAAACACAGGCAGCTGAGGGAAGGTATTCTCTGCTTTCTGAGGCACATAGTTGTTGGGATCCCCCGGGCTAAAGAATAGCAGCCCACAGCTGCCACAGAAAGTGGCACATTTATTAGAAGCACCAACCCCTGTCGCTTTACCCAGGTGCGGTGGCATCGGGGTGACAGAAAGAGATAATGACAGCTGATGATTGACAGCTTTTCATTAAGCTCAGTTTCATAATGTCAGGCCTCTTTGAGACCCGCCCATTATTAATCTGGTAAGGAAATAATTAAAAAACACAGACACAGAGAAAAATCCTTTATTTGAAATAAATCACAGAGAAAAATCCTTTATTTGAAATATATTAAACAGACAACCCTCATTCTCCTATTTAATATTACTCCACATGTACCCCTCCAACGATAATCTACAATGATGGTCCCACGAAGTTTACTCACCTCTGCTACATCCAGATTCTGCAGAGAGGGAAGAAATGTGTCCTTTCCCTGTAGACTTATGCTTATAGAATATTTAGAAAACCATGTATCATTTCCTTTACACTTCACAAATCATCCCCCTCTAACCTATATTTTACCTCATTAATAGGAAAACATTTTGAAAATGCACATATTTGGCATTTCTATGTTTGCAAAATTCCAATCCATCAAAAAGAAAAAAAAAATCAATCACGTTGGCAAATGGCATCGTGACACAAGAAAAATTTCCTCTTTATTAAATTTACAAATTTCTGTATTTTATAAACCACTTAAATAAAAAACTATGCATGTTTGGTATTAATGTTATTTTACTGACCTGAAGAATCATATTTTTAGGTCATTTTTACTATTAAATACTGTAAAGACTGTAAATGAAAAAAAAAATTGCAGAATTGTGCTTTTTTCATTATTTCACCATATTTGGATTTTTCCCCCACTTTCCAGTACATCACATGACAAAATGGGTGGTGTCATTCAAAAGTGCAACTCATCAAACATAATTCCAAACCCTCATACAACTATGTTGACAGAAAAATAACAAAGTTACCGTATATACCCGTGTGTAAGCCGACCCCCCTACTTTTGCCCCCAAAAACTGGGAAAGCTTATTGACTCGCGTATAAGCCGAGGGTGGACTCCAGCACAGGTATACAACCCCCAGCAGTGAGGTATACAGCAGCCTCCCCAGTGGTAGTATACAGCAGCAGCCCCAGTGGTAGTATACAGCAGCCCCAGAGGTATATACAGCCCCAGAGGTATATGCAGCTCCAGAGGTATATGCAGCCCCATATGCAGCCCCAGAGGTATATGCAGCCCCAGAGGTATATGCAGCCCCAGAGGTATATGCAGCCCCAGAGGTATATACAGCAGCAGCAGCCCCAGTGGTATATACATCAGCAGCCCCAGTGGTAGTATACAGCAGCCCCAGAGGTATATGCAGCCCCAGAGGTATATGCAGCCCCATATGCAGCCCCAGAGGTATATGCAGCCCCATATGTATATGCAGCCCCAGAGGTATATGCAGCCCCAGATGCAGCCCCAGAGGTATATACAGCAGCAGCAGCCCCAGTGGTATATACATCAGCAGCCCCAGTGGTAGTATACAGCAGCCCCAGTGGTAGTATACAGCAGCCCCAGAGGTATATGCAGCCCCAGAGGTATATGCAGCCCCAGAGGTATATGCAGCCCCATATGCAGCCCCATAGGTATATGCAGCCCCAGAGGTATATGCAGCCCCAGAGGTATATGCAGCCCCATATACAGCCCCATATGCAGCCCCATAGGTATATACAGCAGCAGCAGCCCCAGTGGTATATACATCAGCAGCCCCAGTGGTAGTATACAGCAGCCCCAGAGGTATATGCAGCCCCAGATGCAGCCCCAGAGGTATATACAGCAGCAGCAGCCCCAGTGGTATATACATCAGCAGCCCCAGTGGTAGTATACAGCAGCACCAGAGGTATATGCAGCCCCAGAGGTATATGCAGCCCCAGAGGTATATGCAGCCCCATATGCAGCCCCATAGGTATATGCAGCCCCAGAGGTATTTGCAGCCCCAGAGGTATATGCAGCCCCATATACAGCCCCATATACAGCCCCATATGCAGCCCCATAGGTATATACAGCAGCAGCAGCCCCAGTGGTATATACATCAGCAGCCCCAGTGGTAGTATACAGCAGCCCCAGTGGTAGTATACAGCAGCCCCAGAGGTATATGCAGCCCCAGAGGTATATGCAGCCCCATAGGTATATGCAGCCCCAGAGGTATATGCAGCCCCAGAGGTATATGCAGCCCCATATACAGCCCCATATACAGCCCCATATGCAGCCCCATATGCAGCCCCAGATGCAGCCCCAGAGGTATATACAGCAACAGCAGCAGCAGCCCCAGGGCTGTATACAGCCGCAGCCCCAGGGCTGTATACAGCAGCAGCCCCAGGGCTGTATACAGCCGCAGCCCCAGGGCTGTATACAGCCGCAGCCCCAGGGTTGTATACAGCCGCAGCCCCAGGGCTGTATACAGCCGCAGCCCCGGAGGTATACAGGCCCCCCATCAAGTTCCAGGGCTCCCCCCACCTTGCGCGCAGCCTGTAAAGGAAAATCATACTTACCAGTGTCCAGTCGCGCCGTCCGCAGCTGCCGACATGACGATCCCGGGCTCCATTCAGCGTCTTCCGGCTTCCGACTTCCTGTGCGCGCGGGCAATGACATCATTGCCCGCGACTACAGGAAATGCGGAAGACGCTGAATGGAGCCCGGGATCGTCATGTCGGCAGCTGCGGACGGCGCGACTGGACACTGGTAAGTATGATTTTCCTTTACAGGCTGCGCGCAAGGTGGGGGGGGCCCTGGAACTTGATGGGGGGCCTGTATACCTCCGGGGCTGCTGCGGTATTTTTTTATTTTTTTTTATATACTCGCGTATAAGCCGAGGGGGGACTTTTCAGCCCAAATTTTGGGCTGAAAAACTCGGCTTATACGCGAGTATATACGGTAAGTCATGACACTGCACACTAGCCGGGTTTAACAATGGGGAGTGTTCGAAACGTATGTGCCTTGATGAAGTGATAACTGAAATCACGAAACCGGTAGGCAAATTACCCATTAAACAGAGTTTTATACATCACTCTGTTTGTCTTCACTGGAGGTCAGCGCGGTGGATCTATGAAACCCAGCACTTTCTGTTAAACCTTTGGATCCTTACTCTTGCTGGGCACCTGCTGCGACCATAAGAGAGAGCGGAGTTAGTTGGTTGTGACTTGCACAACCAAATCAGGTGAGTCCTTCCATTAAAGGGGGGCACTGAGGTTATTTGTACAAAAGGAAATTACTCTATGTGCGCTCCATTTCCCTTTTTATTACATTTAATATCTGAAAGCTGGATCATTGTTTCTTCTTACTTTGGTATAGTACAACCTCTTGAAATGTTACCTGGGCTCAAGCAGATAACCATATTTTTCTTCTGAGTGCAATCCAACAAAATATCGGATTGCACTTGGATCAATGTTACTCAATGAGGTAGTGAACATGCCCGATTTTTTCCTTTGAATGTGTGGTCTTAGGAAAATATTGCATCCGCCATGATTTGCCTCTGTGAATCTGATGTCACACAGTCACTCAAGTCTAAGGGTTCAGGAAAATAGACAGACTGCACTTAGATGACTTCCAATTGCAGTACAATTAGAGGAGATGAAGACTTTTTTTCATTCTTCTCCATCTGAGAAAAATGGATCCTAGTCTGATCAGTCTGATTAGCATAATTGGGATATTATTATCAGATTGAGAAAATGTGATTGTGTGATCCTAGTCTAATTCTGTAAGAGAAATGCCTGATTTGCTTAGTGGACACAATTATTTGTCCTCCGCATGTAGAGGCGCCATCTCCAGGGACTCTTGGCAGTGGACAGCGAGAAAGGGCCGAGGCTGCATTGAAGCCCCACCACAGCTGATCCTATCCCAGCCAGCTCCTCGGTAACACAATTCACTTCTTTGGTACCCTTTTGGAGGGACAAACTATTCAGAATCAATAAAATTTTTAAAGTTTTCTTTACTATAATGATTAAACAAGTGAGGTGGCTGCAGGCTGTTCCCCTCCTTCCGGTAACTCCTGACTCATGCCCTTAAGCATCAGTGATACACGCCATGAGTTCAAGGAGTCTTTAATCAATTCAAACCCTACCCCACTTATGGGGATGCGTCCATAGGACCAATGGGGATCCGCCAATGAGTATTCCTTCACTGCGCTCACAACGGAGTTATGTTCATCTTCGAACCTCTGCTCAGAGCCAACTTAACTGACAGTGGAGAGGGCAGGGGTGAATGAAAAGCACCAACTACAGGAGAACACATTTGGTTGAGGTTCTGTTCCACAGTCCAAATGCTGGGCCAACTCCAGGAGTAACCAACCATCTTTTATGCTACAAACCCATTTACTGACCACGCCCCACCCACAAAGAACACCCACTACAAATAACCTTTTTTAGCTAACGGGGTTCAGGGAGCAGCCTTCACCTTTAATCAATATAGGACCACATACACATTGTGGAATACACATTTTCTCAAAGCAGATGCAAAATGCAAAACGCAAAAGTATCTCTTGGGTGACAGGGTGACAACACCTCTGACCCTCTTCAAGCATATGGTTTTGCAATGTTGACCAGTTCAGTTAACTTGGGTTAAGCTGCAACAGAGCTGCAGTAGAAGGAAGAAGGATCATGAAAGAACTGAAGCTGATGTTATTCTACTCTATAATCAATTTTTAATACCTAAATTTGTATTCTTAATTAATCCACATTTCAAAAGCATTTTTTTCCTTTCTTTATTTTTATGTAGTAAATAGTATTTATTTCAGATGGCTGTAATATTTCCAGTTGGAGATTTTTATTTTGTAATATTCAGATGTTTAGTGTCTTTGTTAAATGAGAATTGTTTTATGGGTAATGAAAAACATGGCCTCGCTTACCGAGGATCATTACATTGCCTGTGTACACTGCGGCTACATTGACAAGTTATAGCATAGGTTTATTGTTATGGCAGAATAAATGTTTTCTCTTCTGTGTCTCTTGTTATAGAATAATGTGAGCAGTAAAGGTCTGTTACAGGAACAAACCACAAATAATTCTATCTCTTGACCATTCAATCTAAAGTCATGCAGTCTCAGCCGTTTCTACCATATGACATTTTGCAAACCACTGACCATCTAAGTAATGGAGGATTATAGCAAAACGTATACTAATTCTAAACCTATATAATGCAACTAATCTAGGTCATGACAAGCTGTGGCTCTTCCTACACCAGAAATATTACTCCAGATTTGTGGCGGGGCACATGAAGGTGCACACCGCTTGTTTGACATCCTACATTATTGCAAGGCACAGTATGTATGTCTCTTAATGAATCAATAGCATTTGACTCCAACAACACCTTTAATTAAGATCAGCATGAAAATCACCTATGATATTGAATCGGGGACTAAGAATTTTGCTCCAAATTAAACCAGCGTTTAGTGTCACCCCATGCCACTTTAAAAAGAAGCTGTCAAGTTGTAGGAGTAGTCTGATCTGTGGATAGTATGGTATTAAGCAAGAGAAACTGATCATAATGATAAATTGGTTTGTTGGAAAAGACTCAATATAACTTGTATTTTATTCATTAAAATCCTTGGTGTTTGTATATAGAGTCCTTGGGTCCAATGAGCTGTACTATTCAAGGCAATTGGACCATTTGAGATTCCAATAACTTTGCAAATCAAATTTTGGGGAAAAAGGATAGGCCTCCTTAAAAAGATGTGTTTTTAGGGAGCCTCTGAAGCTATGCAAGTTGTGGATAGTCCTAATTTCTTGGGGTAGAGCATTCCAGAGAATTGGTGCAGCTTGGGAGAAGTCTTGGAGCCGGGAGTGGGAGGTTCGGATTAGTGCACATGTTAGTCGAAGGTCATTTGTAGAACATAAACAACGGGTAGGGTGATAGACAGAGATGAGGGAGGAGATTTAGGGAGATGCTGCACTGTAAAGAGCTTTATGGGTGAGAATAAGCAATTTGAATTGGATTCTATACTGTACGGGCAGTCAGTGCAGTGACCGGCATAGCACGGAGGTATCTGAGTAACGATTGGCCACATGGGTGTTCCTAGCTGCTGCATTAAGGATGGACTGGAGAGGGGAAAGTCTAGTGAGGGGCAGCCTGTTAATGGAGAATTGCAGTATCAAGGCGGGAATGGATTAGGTCCACGGTGAGGGTTTTTGTTGTTTCCATGGTGAGAAAGCAGCGTACTCTAGATATGTTCTTCATGTGCAAGCGAGAAGAGTGGACAAGAGAGTGTATATAGGAGGTGAAGGAGAGATCAGTGTCAAACATAACACCCAGACAGTGAGCCTGCTGTCTAGGCATTATCGTGGTGCTGCACACTGAGAGGGAGATGTCAGATTTATGGAGGTTAGTGAAGTGTGGAAGCAGAAGAAGTCCAGTTTTGGAAAGGTTGAGTTTCAAATAGAGAGCAGACATGATGTTGGAAACTGCAGGTAGACATTGATTGGTGTTCTTTAATACCGCAGGGCTAAGGTCAGGAGCTGAAGTGTATAATTGTGTGTCATCAGCATAAAGATGGTACTGGAAGCCAAATCTGCTGATGGTCTGTCCAATCGGGGCTGTGTAGAGAGAAAAGAGAAGAGGGACCTCAATAATGAGAGGAAGAGGAGAGGAAATGGAGCTAGCAAATGATACACTGAAAGAGCGGTCAGAAAGATAGGGCAGTATCCTTTATGCCGATGGAATGCAGCATAGAGAGTAGGAGATGGTGGTCGACTGTGTCAAAAGCTGCAGAGAGGTCAACAAGAGTAAATAGAGAGTGGTCACCATTATGTTTTGACATCAGAAAGTCATTGGTCACTTTGATGAGGGCAGTTTCTGTAAAGTGTTGGGGGCAGAAACCAGACTGCAATGGATCTAGATGAGAGTGAGTGGAGAGGTAATGGGTGAGGCGGGATAGACCAGGTGCTCCAAGAGTTTAGAGATGAAGGGGAGATTGGAGACTGGTCTATAGTTATTTGGGTCAAGAGAAGATTTCTTTAGTAATGGAGTAATAATAGAGTGTTTGAAGGAGGATGGGAATATGCCAGAAGAGAGGGAGAGATTGAAGATTTTGGTTAGTTGAGTAGTGACGACCGGAGAGAGGGACTAGAGTAGGTGTGAGGGAATAAGGTCAGTGGTGCATGTAGTGGTACAAGAGGAAGAGAGGAGCCTGGAGACTTCTTCTTCTGTGACTAGGTCAAATATGGAGAGTGAGCCGGAGGAAATGTGTGGAAGAATGGGAGTAGAAGCGCTTGGAGGGCGGGAGATGATTTCCTGGCGGATGTTGTGTATTTACTTCATAAATTAAGAAGTCAGATCATCAGCACAGAGGTCTGTGATGGAGGGCTGCACTTTAGGACTGAGGAGAGAGTGAAAAGTGTCAAAGAGTTTTTTTGGATTGTTGGATAGTGAGGTGATCAGGGTGGTGAAGTAGGTCTATTTGGCAAGGTGAAGGGCAGAGTTGTAAGTTTTTCACATGAATTTATAATAGATAAAGTTTTCTGGTGAGCGAGTTTTCCTCCATAGGGGTTCAGCACTCCTAGAGCATTGCTGGTGGAATTAAGTTTGCGATGTAAGCCAAAGCTGTTTTATTTTATGTTTGGAGGTTCTGAGGGTGAGGGGTGCTACTGGGTCCAGTGTGCTTCTGACAGGAAAATGAGGAGATTGGGGACAGTGATGAGTGTAGAGAGTATGTGAGTGTATGAGGGTTAGTGGCCTTTAGATTTCTGGATGTGCGATAGGTAGGAGTGTGCTATGGTGGGCGAGGATTTGTGAGAGTGCAGGAGAGAATGTTGTGGTCAGAGAGAGGAAGATGTGAATTATCTAAGGAGGAGGTTGAACAGAGTCGGATAAAGATCAGGTCAAGGGTGTTACCGTCTTTGTGTGTCTCAGAGGTTGAGAGCTGTGAGAGGCCAAGAGAAGTGGTTAGAGATAGGAGGTGGGATGCAGATGGGGAGATAGAGCTGTGTATGGGGATGTTAAAGTATTCCAGAATAAGGGTTGGTGATTCTGAGGACATGAAGTGCGGCAGCCAAGCAGAGATGTGGTCGAGGAACTGGGTTGGTGAACCTGGGGGGTGGTATACAACTGCTACTCTGTGGGGGAGGGGATGGAAGATCCTTATTGTGTGGACCTCAAAAGAAGGGAATGAGTGTGATGAGGCTGGAGGGATGACCTGGAAAGTACATTGTGCGGACAGGAGTAAGCCGACTCCACTACCATGTCTGTTCCCAGGTCTCGATGAAAGGAGCCGCCATGAGAAATAGCAGCAAAGGAAGCAGTGTCAGAATCCTGGATCCAGGTTTCAGTGAGGGCCAGCAGATCAAGAGAGTTGATAAGAAAGTAATTGTGAACGAAGGGAAGCTTATTGCATACAGACCATGGATTCCAAAGCATGCAATTAAAAGAGGAAGATGAAGGTGTGCAGGTAATGCTAATGAGGTTAGTAGGTTTCTATCTGAGGTGGGGAGGGGTTGAAGTTGGCAGAGGGTGGAACAAGATTTGGAGAGATATCACTTGACAGGAGCAGCAGCAAAAAGAGAAAGAGCAAATAGTTTTTGGATTTATGACATGGATTATGATGCTAAACTTTGGAATATGATGGGCTGAGATTGTTCAGTAAACTGCAGATAACATGAGAGCTGTACATAGGGTAGGAAAGAAGAGAGGGGCTGATGTGAATGAGTGTTGATGGAGGGGGGATGGGGTGGTGAAAGTGGGTGGCAACAACACATAGGAAAACAAACAGTTAAATTATAGACATAGCAACAATTGATAGTGAAAAGAATTATACCCATTGTTTTCAGTGGCTCTCTATCCCATTACCTTCCAGTCCATGGCAGTCAATTCCGGTCAATTTCTGGTCTATTTCATATCTTAACACTTTACAAGACACTTATTTGAGACTCTGAAGCAGACACATCTGAAGCATACTAGTTTCAGCTAAGATATAGTCAAGAAATTTAATTCAGGTGTGGAAGAAGGGGCAGGGTACTGGACTTCATTAGCCCATTACCAATCAGGGCAGAGCCAAATGGTGGCTCTCAGGCAGCTTACACAAAGGATCATAAAACAGAGATATGTGGGGGTGGGGGGCAGTGGTATGGAGAGTTACATTCATAATAGAATGGGATATATTTCGGCATGAAAAATAGATCAGATCAGCAGCAGAGCTGGGTGCATGAGAATACAGCCAAACGTACCACAGAT
Source organism: Allobates femoralis (assembly GCA_033576535.1). Lineage (NCBI taxonomy): Eukaryota > Metazoa > Chordata > Amphibia > Anura > Aromobatidae > Allobates > Allobates femoralis. Next base: position 646,653,418 of record JARQOC010000002.1, read on the forward strand.
ATTTTCAGCATGAAAAATAGATCAGATCAGCAGTAGAGCTGGGTGCATGAGAATACAGCCAAACTTACCTGCAGAGAGTTACAGAATCGACATAATGATTAGGTGAGGATCAGAGCGGTGCAGATAGATTATGATGAATGGCACATGATATAGCCCAGTTGCTTCATATTGTTTCTGGTCTATTTCATATATTGACACTTTGAGACACTGAAGCAGACATGTCTGAAGCGACTAGAAGGGGTGCAGGATGGTGGACATTGTTACTGGAAGGATGCAGGATGGGGGGCATTATTACAGGTAGGAGTCAAGTGGGTGGACATTATTTTAAGAAGGGGCCAGAATGAGGGACACTGTTATTGGATATGGGCCAGGAGGGGGACTTGATTACAAGAAGGGGCCCAGAATGGAGGGCATTATTACGGGGATCACATATGTTTTCATATGATATCTAGTACATGGGCCCATACATCTACATAAAAAGATAAAAGATATGATGGTTGAGGAGGGGATGAAAAACTGGATTACTGACTACCTGTTAGAACGGATGCAGTTTGTAAAGATGAGGATGGCAGTATCTATCAGAATATTGAGCAGTGTAGGTGCCCTTCAGGGAACGGTGCTAGCGCCCTTCCTATTGATGTTGTATGCAGATTTCCATTATAAATCTGATTTTTGCCAACTCCAAAAATTCTCTCTTCGTAGTAGTCGGATGTATCAGGGAGGACCAGGATTATGAGGATTATAGAAGAGTGGTGTTGCGTTTTGTGGATTGGTGCCATGCTAACTATCTACAGCTAAATAAAGAAAAGTAAGGAGTTGGTGCTGAACTATAGCAGGAGAAATTGAATGTTTACCAGTCACTATCGCTGGTCAGCAGGGGGAGCAGGTGGAGAGTTACAAATATTTGAGGGTCCACCTAGACAGCAAACTGGACTGAAGGTGCCATACGGAGAGGGTTTACAAGAAGGGGATGAGCAAACTGTAAGATCATTTAGTTTATGTAGCTTTCAGATTGAAAAAGACATCCGGCGGAGATCACATTAAAACTACGCGTTTCGGCTAAAAATTTTAAAACATAGCCTTCCTCAGGTACAGATAAAAATAAAAATGATCGATGTAAATAATAAATCTCTGGGAAAAAGGTGTCCTGATCCTGTTGGCTGCCATTTTGACACTTTTGAGGAGATAGTGGAGAAAAGAACTCTGAAGAAATGTATAGCGATTAAGAACTATAATGCATAGCCAGTAAATGAGCTGTTCATGAGACAGCAGAGCACCTTCAGCAATCATCTAATCCTACTAAGGTGTAAGAAGGAAAAATACAGGAAATTGTTTGTGCCATCTGCAATGGAAAGTATTACTGATGTTCTAATGGTATATGGCACTAACCTGTCATGAATGTGCATGTATGAATAACCTCCATCGTCAGTTGTCTACTGCTATTTTGTAATTCATGTCTATGTTCTGCTGCTGTGATGCTGTAATTTCCCTTGAGATCAATAAAGTGTGTCTTATCTTATTATCTTATCTGACCAAAATCCAGGAGGTGACTCGGGTCCGAATTTTGCAGCGAGGCAAATTGGACTTTAGCCACTGAAAATGACTGTTCAATGGACTTATGTGCGTAAAACCTCAAGAATTTTATTGAATAAAATGAAAGCTAGGGCTAATTCACTCATACCTATGACAGTTCATTGTCACCTTGTCTGATTTTTTTCCTTGAATCAAGTGGCCCAAACAAAGGCAAAAACTTATCCAATTTTGATCTCCGTTTTGGACCAAACTCACCAATGCAAGTCTATTTGTCCATGAAAAATCTAGGACAACACCATGTTATCTATGGTCTATCCAGTTTTCAAATTGTTTGATAGGAGAAGCTTGAGGAACTTTCATGGAACAAAAACTAATGAAGCACTGACCAAACTCTATTGGTAAAAACTGACACACAGACTTAGCTTTAAAGAAAAATCCTTCGGCTTGCTTCACAGTACTGCTAGAATCCAATCCAAGGCTGTCCGCTTTAGGTAGACAGCCCCGGACCGGATCAGCACACAGAACTTGAGGGCTAATTTGCTGTCCGGTGGCAGCTGCACGTGACTCATCGTGGCCGGGTCTACACGTTGCAGGCGTTTGTTCTCCTCCTTGTCACGGAAACCGCGCCTGCGGCTTTGGAAGCCCGGTGGTCCAGATCAATGTATTGGCTGAACAGTTAAGGGGTTAATTGATTCGTGACGCCACCTATGAGGTTCCGGTGATGTCCACCGGCGCTGCTTGGGCCTCCAGGGGATGGGATGCAGCAAGATGGTACGCTCCCCACAGGACGAGCGGGAGTCCCCGGAGCCTGGAGCTGTACAAGATGTGAGGCAGCTGCGGTTCTAGCATGCGGAGATGGACAGTTCTAAGAAAGGCACGGACACTGAAAGTCTCTGTAACGGGTACTTTGCTGTAACCAGCAGGTGATACATGGTATACAGTTAACAGGTAACGGACCGGGTGGACTCAGCAATGACCAGTGTTTCTCAGAGCTCTGCGGTGTTCCTCCATTCTAACTTATTCTAGGTGTGTTGCCGATGTCGCCTTTGAGTGCCAAGGTCGGGTACAAGGAGGCTGCTTCAATTTCCCTACCGGTGAATTCTGACCGGTGTTTGTGGGGAGCCTTGGGTCCTTTTGGTGGGTACTCTGCTGGCAAGACAACTCTGTGTGCGGCGGTGGTGGGGTGCTCCTGGAAAGCGGTCCCTCCACTCCTGGTTTGCATAGAAGTGATAAACGACTCCTAGTTTCGGAACCAGTAATCCGGTTGTAGACGGGCACAGGTGTAGTTTGATCCGCATATGGTTGCCCAGGGTCCGGTTTCAGGGCGCCTATGTTCCTTCCTCTCTGCAGCAGACTCTCTTCAGACTCTCCGTGTTCTGTCCTGCAGGCTAACTTCTCCACTAACACACTACCTCTACACTCCGCCCACCAGGACCTTATTAGCCCTCTATGCTGGTGATGCATGTAGGGTATGGAGCTCTGAGTTAACCATGTCATTGCTTAGTCAGAGAATATTGCTGCTGCTGTCTTGGCTGCAATACACTCCTGTGACGCACTTGTTGTGGGGCGCCACACACGCAGCTGCTGCCGCTGATAGGTCAGGGCCGCGGGGAGCAAGCCTGGGCCCTGAACTGTCAGGTGGGGCTGGCGCTGAGCTTCAGAACCATGGAGCTGTCCCTTCCTGACAGATCAGGAACGCGGCTGCACACCGGACCGGAGGGCAAATTAGCCCTCCAGTTCTGTGTGCTGATCCGGTCCGTGGCTGTCTGCCTCAAGCGGACAGCCACGGATCTGATCCCAGCCGTAATGTGAAGCCAGCCTAACACAGACCGTTTTGCCTACAAGAATAATCATCTGACGGAGCCCTTGTTCTGAAATTTCCCCACAGAAATGTCTATCAATCTGATCATCTCCTGCTCTATAACATCCTGCCTGCAGATCAGGTACCATATTCAACATGACAGGTTCCCTTGATGGTGGCTGACACCCTTTAAACTCAATTTTTTTTAATAATCTAAAGAGGCTCCAAGTTATAATAAGCATTTCTCAATATGTCATTAACATAGAATTAAATAATATGATGTATCTCCTTCAGTCCTACTGCAGTCCTTCCCCCTCCTCCCAATCCAAACCCAGGGTACCAGCAACTTTGCTTTAACCCCGTAGGGGTTAATTTTTTAAATCTGACTAGTGTCACTTTGTTGGTAATAATTCTGGAATGTTTCAATGAGAATATTTTTTTTTGTGATACCTTGTACTTTATGTATCTGATATGTTGGGGCAGAGAGTTCCAGAGTATAGCGGACGCACGGGAGAAGTCTTGTATGCGGTTGTGAGAAGAAGAGATAAGAGGGGAGTAGAGAAGGAGATCTTGAGAGAATCGCAGGTTGCATGCGGGTATGTATCGGGAATTCATGTCAGATATGTATTGAGGAGATCCATAAGTATAACTTTACATATAGGGCGGGAAAGTTTATAAAGTCATTATTTAGGAGTATAGGGGTAGTATGGGGATTATAACCACCCTTCGTAAAATGCAGCGCATAGGCGCTACTGAAGGTGGCGTTTTTAGTTTAAAAAGCAGAAAAGGGGTTACAGGTTCACTTTAAATAGCAGAAAGCCTTACAAATGACCCAATTTTGCAAACTACCCCCTCAAGGATTTAACTAGGGGTATGGTGAATATTTTGAATCTACAAGTACTACACAGAATTTGATAACATTAGATCATCATATAGAAAGTATTTTAGCCTCACATTTTTTACTTTTGCAAGGGGTAACATGAAAAAGTGGACTCCAAAATTTTTTGCTTACTTTCTTTTGAGAGCGGCAATGCGGTAACCGTATTGCTCAGGATGTGTAATCCTGAGCAAGCGGTTACCATCTACTTTGTTCATCCCTGCTGCCACAGGGATGAACAAAGTGTTAAATGTGTATTAAAACATTAAATATTAATAGTAGCTGTGGGCAACATGTCTCTAGAGGGTGTCCACTTCTGTGGGCATGTGAGGGGTTAATGCGGCAGTTATGCTATTGCCGGCTTTTGTTGGCTTTGTACAAATTTATGAATGAAGGCGCGGCTCCTGACAGTACAGGAAATACTGTACGTAATGTAGGTATAGTATCAGCTGCTGTCCAGGGTCATGTAAGCAGTTACATTAGGTCTGTGGACAGCACATCCCAATAGACCTAATGTTAATGGTTACAGGACCAATGACAGTGGCTGATACTATTCGTACATTACGTACAGTATCTCCTGTACTGTCAGGGGAGCCGCGGCTTCATTCACAAATTTGTACAAAGCCGACAAAAGCCAGCAATAGCATAACTGCCGCATTAACCCCTCACATGCCCACAGGAGTGGACAGCATGTCTCTAGGTGGGGTGGGCACCCCCTAGAGACATGTTGCCCACAGCTACTATTAATATTTAATGTTTTAACAAACATTTAACACTTTGTTCATCCCTGCATCAGCAGGGATGAACAAAGTAGATGGTAACCACATTGCTCAGGATTACACATCCTGAGCAATCTGGTTACCGAATTGTGGTTTCCAGCACACATTTTTCAACAAAAATGTGTCTGAAGGCAATTGCGGTGACCGCATCCAGATCCGGATGCGGTCACCACAATTACCTTGCAAAGTGTGACAGCCTTACTAAAACAGCAGAGATCCCCTTAACATGTCCCCATTTTGAAAACTAGACCATCAAGGAATTCATGTAGGGGTGTTTTGAGCATTTTGAACTCATAGGTGCTTCACAGAACCTTTTAAAATGTGAATGTGATTAAGAAATTGTTTTTTTTCTGCTAAAATGAAAATAGAGAAAATGGACCCCATAATTTGTTACATAATTTCTCTTCAGCACATAATAACCCATATGTGGTCAATAATTAATGTTTGGGCACATGGCAAAACTTGGAAAGCAAAAAGCGCTATTTAATTTTGCAATGCAAATTTGAACACTGTGTTGTATTTTCAGAGCTCCTGAGAGGACAAAAAAAGCAGAAACACCCAAATGTGACCCTATTTGGCAAATTAAACCCCATAATGAATTAATCTATTGGTGTAGTGAGCATTTATAACCCCCATACTAGACAGACTTTTTGTAAGATTGGGCTGTAAAAATGAAACATTTTCATTGTTTCCGCTAATATTTTACTTTAGCCTCAAAGATTTAATTCACACAACTGGTAATAGGAGAAAGTGTAAGGACAATTTGTTATGCAGTTTTTAGTGAATATAGTAGGCTGGGGTCACATTTAAAACATGAATTGCATTCACCGCATCCAGATCCGGATGCGGTGAACGCAATACCGGTCACACACATTTTTCTACAAAAATGTGTGCAGAATACCGCACTGCAGTAAGGCTGCCTTCAGACTTGCAGCGTTTTGCAAAGGCATCTGCAAGTATCTGCATGCAGACCGCGGCCCCTATATTTATAATGGAGCGCACGGCGGTCTGCAGACCGCCGTGCGCTCTCATTGCCCGTCATTAGTGATCTGTGCGCAGGCGGATGCCTGCGCACAAATCACACACTCTCGCCCGCACCAGGGACGCAACATCTCCTGGGCTTCTCCTACAATTGCCCCCATGCCACGGGCTCCTCCGAACTCCGTGCATGTCAACCAAAGTCCCCTCCCCGTATCTCTATAGAGGGGTGCATACACCCCTCTTGTATCCTTATTCTTGTATGTGGCCAAAACGAAGTATTAAAGTATACATTTAAGCTCATAGTTACGTGGTTTCGTAGGCAGTGTCCTGTGAAATCCATGGGCGGGCTGTGTGCTGCAGCCTCCGCCCGCTCATTCATTATGGCTGCCCCCTCTGGGCTTCATCCAGTGTTGTGAGGGCGGCCGCGTCATGAAAGGGGCGGGGCTAACCGTGGCACACCGTTAGCCCCGCCCTTTCATGACGCGGCCCGCCCTCACAACACTGGATGAAGTCCACAGGGGGCGGCCATAATGAATGAGCGGGCGGAAGCTGCAGCACACAGCCCCGCCCATGGATTTCACAGGACACTGCCTACGAAACCACGTAACTATGAGCTTAAATGTATACTATAATACTTTGTTTTGGCCACATACAAGAATAAGGATACAAGAGGGGTGTATGCACCCCTCTATAGAGATACGGGAGGGGGGGCTTTGGTTGACATGCACAGAGCTGGGAGGAGCCCATGGCATGGGGGCAATTGTAGAACAAGCCCACCGGAGTGGGCGGCCGGTCTCTAGGGGGGTCTAAGCCGCCCCTAGAGACCTCAACCATTCCTTTAGTTATTAAATGTAACACTTTACTAGAGATAGTACAGTCTGCTCATCGCCGGGATCAGCAAACTATGCAGTAGCCGCATTGCTCAGGATTACACATCCTGAGCCATCCGGTTACTGCAGTGCGGTACAGAGAACCACTCCGAAAACTGCTGCCTGCATGATTTTTCACGCAGGCTGCAGTGCCGGAGACGGACACCGGATGGCTTGTGAAGCCATCCGGTGTTTTGCATTGGCTCCTATGAGGAGCGTTTCCTGGTCCGATTTTGAGCTTTTTGAAAGCTCAAAACCGGATCAGGATTCTAGAAAAAAAACGGAAATGTGACCCTGGCCGTAGTACCCCAAATGTGGTTGTACACATAACTATGGAAATTGCTTCAGCTGACCCCAGACAGGGCCGAAGCTCTCGATGCCATCATTGTGTCCTCTGAAATCATGCTGATACGATGCTTCCTCCTTCCGTGCTATTTCCGCTGATGCAGAGCAGAGATTGCGATGTGGGACCTCGTGGTGGATTATCATCAGAAGATATGTGGTTGGGACTTTTTATGAATGGGTAAATGATGGTTGTTAGTGTGTTTTATTTCTAATAAAGGAATTTTCTCTGTGTATGTGTGTTTATGAACTATTCACTTACCAGATTGGTAATGGGAGGGTATCAGAAGACACCTGACATTAACAATCCAGGGCATAATGACAAGCTGTCAATATTCAGCTGTCATTAACCCCTTCCATCACTTCAATGCCACAGCATAAGACATTGGAAAGAGCCAGGTAAAGCGCCAGGTACTGGTGGTTCAAATGAATGCTCCAATATCTGGGGTGGCTGTGGGCTGCTATTCTATAGTGTGGGAGGCTCAATAACTATAAGAATATCAGCCCCTGGCTGCCTAGTTTTACCTTGGCTGGCAACTAAAAATAGAGCAATTTTTTCAATTATTTATTTAAATAATTTAAAAAAGGGGCTACCCTGTATTTTTCATTGCCAGCCGTAGTAAAACTAGGTAGCTGAGGGTGGCATTATGAAGCTGTCTGCTTTATCTCTGCTGAGAAAGAAAAATACAGCTAAGCCCTATGCATTTTTTTTTCATTATTTGTTAATTTTACACACTATGATGGCAGGTTGGTTTCTAAACCCTAATGTGTATGGCAAGCACAGACACTGGTACAGATTGTGGGAGCGCAGTCTGAGTGCAATAGCCTATCACAGACGCTCTCACAGAAAATGATTGTCTGTGATTGGCTGTTGCCAGACAATGCAGTGAATATTCATGAAGCTTAATGGGAGGCCCCAGAAGCAAGCAGCAGGAGAGTGGGAGACTAGTAAGCTCTACCTATATCTGTCTGTCTAGGTGTGTCCTATGAAAAACTCTTCAACGGATCAGGAAAAAAACGGATGCAACAGCACCAATATTATGCCAGATTTGACACTTGGATCCAGCATGATACCGGTGCAGTTGCATGTGGTTTCACAAAATACATCGGATACGGTCACATGCGTTTTCTGCCAGATCCCCGCCGAAAATAAAAGAACACAAGTGTGAAACCAGCTTTAGTGATGCACATTGCACCATTTCAAGAACACATTGGGCATTATTTAATATCACAAAATTACATCACAGGTTCTCTTTAATTAAATTTATATATACGGTATATGATATATTTTAAGAATATGTGCAATCATGTTATTCTTTAACTTGGTTAATGTAGTTCATTTATTTTGCAGTACATGTTTCAGCAGTGTTATTAAAAATCACAGCTGCCGGTATTTGAGCTTGTGGTCTGTGGTAGATCATTGAAGGCGGACATGCCCACTGGGAGTCCAGCAGCTGGCATATCACTTTCCAGCACAATGGTAAGCAGTAAAGGTTTTGCGCTTATGGTTAAAAGAAAAAATATGTTTTAATAAATGCTGTAACTAACTTCTCTACAGTAAGTGGTAGGATTTTATCTGTGCCTTATTTCAGGGGATTGGGGTTGGGCAACAACTGTAAAAATGCTTTTTAGCTTGCCAACAGTGTTACTGCACATTACTTAATGCAGATGTGTTTGTAAATTAATCTACTATATAATTGCCTAATCGTGTCTGTCTGTCGCCGAAATCACGCGCCAGCGCTCATTGGTCGCCGCCAGCTGCAGCAACCATTGAGCACAGCGTATGCAAAACAGCCGCGCGCATTCAAAACTCGCGCCAAGCTGAAACTTTGCGACAGCAAAGCATAGGCATCGCAATCGTCAGGATACATGGGTCCGGCCGTAGCTATCACAGAGGTCTGCGGCAGCCCCCTGCACCGACACTGCCACACACCAACCTCGCCGCTCAACACTGCCACTGCCACACACCGCAGACACCGCTTCACACCGGCACTGCTTCACACTGACACCACTGCACACCGGCATTGCTGGCTCCATCCTGCCTCGGTCACTTCATCCTGTCCCACTCCATTCTGCCCCCACTGATTAGTCTCATCCGGTGACTGAACACCGACACCGCCGCACACCGACACCACCGCACACCGACACTGTCCCACAACACTGATACTGCTGTACACCCACACTGCTGTACACTGACACCACCGAACACCGATACCGCCACACACCGCCGCACACCGCCACCGCCACACACCGACATCGCCACATAACACTGATAGTGCTGTACACCGACTCCACTGCACACCGACACCGCCGCACACCGACACCGCCGCACAACACTGATACTTCTGTACACCGACACCGCCTAACACCGACACCACGGCACGCCGACACCGCCGCACAACACTGATAGCGCCGCACACCGACACCACCGCACAACACTGTTACTGCTGCACACCGACACTGCTGCACACTGACACTACTGCACACCGACACTGCTGCACACCGACATTGTTGCACACCGACACTGCTGCATACAGACACCGCTGCATACAGACACCGCTGTACACTGACACTGCTGTAGGTATCCACTATATAATTGCCTAACCGTGTCTGTCTGTCCAGAAAATTGCGCTCCAGTGCTAATTGGTCACCGCCAACCGCAGCAACCAATGAGCGAAGCATATGAAAAACAGCCTCACGCATTCAAAACTCGCGCCAAGCTGAAACCTGGCGACGGCGACGCACAGAGGTCCGCGACGAGCCAGCCGGGAGATGACCGGCGTCAGCTTGCAGAGGTAGTACTCCGACCGCCATATTGGAACACCCACATTATGGGTATTCCTATATGGCGGCCGGAATTAAAATCCCCCACCAAGCCGCGCTACTTCTCTGATTGCTCTCAGCGGCGACCAATCAGCAGCGCGGGATTCAAAACCCCTGCCAAGCCATGCTCTGCTTCATTAATTGGTCGCTGCCGGCCGCGGTGACCAATCAGCGAAGCATGTTTTAAAACACGCGCCAAGTGCGCTGATTGGGCATCGCTACTGGCGGCCACCAATCAGCGAAGCATAGCACGGCTTGGTATATTGGTGCGTAATTTGAACTGCCGCTCATAGTGTGACGCACTTCTCTGCTGTTTACAAGGCCGTCAGTCATAGTGTGACGCAGTTCACTCCTGTTTACACACAGTATTCTAAAATACCCGATGCGTTAGAATCGGCCACCAACCAGTTAATAAATAATACTTGTAATGCCGGTGTCCCCGTGCTGCTCTGCTTCTGCCATGCAGCAGGGATGCTGGCTCACTCACCACCTCAGCTGCATGCCACCCCCAGCCTCCTACGTGCGCTGCGGTTGTCTCCGGATTCCGAGGGCTGTGCATGTCGCACAGACTCCATGTAAGTGCGCCTGAGGCTTGCACCCGTGCTCCTGCCTTGCACTTAAAAGGTCAGAATGTAATTAGTAGGATGTGCCTCTCAGACTATGGCCTGACACTATGTACATAACGCATTCACCCATTAGGGGAGATGCCTGATCAACATCCTTAGTTGTGTTTCTGCTAGCTAGTTGTCAGGTCCCTATGTGTCCATTACTTATCTCTGTGTTCTCCCTTCCTGTAACTATATGCTACCACCTGGCCTTGTACCTGCCTTGTACCTGCCTGCTCCTTCCTGCGTATCTGCTTGCTCCTACCAGCCCTCCCTGCCTACTCCAAAGATTGTTTGTTACCTTGTTCACTACGATCAACCTGGTTGTGTCTGCCTTACCAGTCACTGTGTCCACCACCTGTCCATATGTTTGCTTGGGCCACCTCAGCTGTGCCTGCAAACACCTGAGACCAACCCTGGCTTTGTCGCTGCTCGGGGTGTCAGCTTTCACAGTACCCTATGTGGTCCAGTGGGTCCAATCCCGGACGCTCACCCCATGAGAGCAACAGTATCCTATTACTTTTGTTTGTGACATGCCTCCGAGTTCATTATTCTATTATTTTAGTGATTTAATGGTCTGAAACCTCAATATTACATTTAAAAAGATTTATAAAGTCTACACATAAAGTCTTGCTTCAGCAGATTCGTTTTTGTTCTTGTTTAAATATTTCTTAACTATATTTAGCAGAAAAAAACATTACCTGAAAGATTACATTAATTAAGTGTATAAAAAAAGTACATTAGAACAACTTTGAAAAATACTCAGAACCTAACAAATTATTGGCTACAGCAATTCTTTGAAAAGCAGTTATGCCATGATGTCATCAATAGAAAATATGTCAGTTTACCCTTTGTTAGTTTGTTCAGATTGGTTGTTTTATCCACTGGAAATATCTGCTCTGACTAGGTGGAGGGAGATGTCAATTATATTAAAAATATATATTTTTATTACAGTAAGTTATTTTAAAATCCAGAAAAGTGCAAAAAAATTGGCAAACATAGCAGTAACCTGTGATACAATAAACTACATGTTTCGGCTAGCTACTTCATCTAGGTCTAGTAGGTAAATAGCATGCATAAATGTTTTAATGATGTTAAAAAACATTTGAAATTCGGACATATATAAACTGTAGCACCCTTAACGTGGTATATTATGCCACTTGCGGGTGTCAACAAATTTACGTTGGTCTTACATTCAGAGAGCTACACAGACGTGTTAGGGAGCATGTGAGGGACATTGCTGTGGCCCAGACAGTGAAGGATCTGTCAATACTAAAGTTGCCCAGTCAATTCAGGATGCACCATGATTGTGACTCAGTCTCCCTGAAAATAAGGGGGATTGATGTAATACATGGTGGTATCCGTGGTGGCGACATCAGACGGACTCTCGCCCAACATCAGACTTGCTGGATCATGATCCTCGGGACTATGACCCCTGGGGGCCTAAATGAATCCCTCATTTTTGCTCCGTTCTTGTGACCTCCCACCCACAGTGTCTTCTGTTTTATGCACCTTGCACTTTTTTATTGGGTAGTTTTATTTTATTTCAGATATTTCGTTTTTTGATGAACATCTGCCTGGTTCTTATTGGTTTTTGCCAGCCTATTTACTCCAACATGCATGCTTTACACACCTGGCATATCTGTTTTTGCACATCTGGAACAGCAAGGAGTGGCGTGAAGACCGCCAGTTAACATGTGGACTGTTTTGATGTATCACATTGATTATGTTGTTACCATTATATGTCTTACCCTCTGCTGTTACTCTTGGCTGCTATGCTCCACTTCTGCCCCTGTTCTACAAGCTGTCCTACGTGATTGTTACTTAGCAGTGCCAGTAATTGAGGGGTTAAATCCCCTGGTGTCAGCTCTATATTTGTCACCCAGTCACGGTCATGTGCGCTCTGGTGCCTTCCCCTTCCCTCCCATGGTGGGTGCGGTGTCTTTAACCGCTGATGCACATGTCCGGGAGCCATGGTGACGCGTCCTGGCTCCCGGAGGTGCGCATCATCAATTGCGGTGATGTCAGTGCACTTCTGGTTGAGCAGGGGCGGGACCAGAAGTGACCGAGCACCGCAATGTGACCCTTCTATAGGCCATATACACATAAATACCGGCTCTTGCAGGCTGCTCATCAGCTTTCCCCTGATGAAGCTTGTTACAACATAAGAGGAAAAGCACGTCGGGGTCCTAATCCGGGGATCCTTCTGCTGCTTGGGGCAAAGTGCAATCTTCCACAGTGGTAATTGGCTTTATTTCCCTTAGCCAATAGGGAAGCTTTCATATCCTTTTACACACAGGGGTTAACCTGGGGTTGCCTACATGCACCAGGAATATACTTTGAGCTATGGCAGTGTATCTGGGGCATAATTCATGCATGATATTGTGATTTATTGCACTTGCACTTTATATTGATGCAAAATGTATATCTATGTATGAGATTGTTGCATCTAGATATTTGCTCTTGTATCTCTGTGTATAATATTATCAACTTGGATTTTATTACCCCTGTGTTGCATGTCAGTCCAGATGTGTATACATATTATTGTGGCCTGTTGCAAGTGTCCTGGCACCACTGTTCTATTCTTGTTTTGACTAAAATAAGCCTGGTGTTCACTTTTTAACATCATTAAAATGTTTATGCATGCTAGTTATCTCCTGGTTCTCTTGTTTAAAATTGTTTCTTGGAGTGATAAGTGGGTTTAGGGGGGACAAACGCTCCAACCTCCCACCTCTTTACAAATTGTATAGAATTTGTTATAATTCATCTAGGTCTAGTTACAGGCTCATACAGACTCAGTCTGTAACTAGACCTACAAGAAGGCGTTGGCCGAAGCACGTAGTCGATTGTACCACAGGTTACTATGTTTGCCATTTTTTTGTGCTTTTCTGGATTTTAAAATAACTTATTAAAAATATTTTTAAGTTTTTTTAATATCTAGAAAAGCACAAATTGGGGCAGCCATGAGTCTGTAGCTAGACCTTGAAGAATATGTTAGCTGAAATATGTAGTCAATTGTACCGCAGGTTACTATATGTTTCAGCTAACATATTCTTCAGTCTACTTACAGACTCATAGCAGTCACGATGGTGGCAGCTATGAGTCTGTAACTAGACTTTGAAGAAGGCATTAGCCTAAACATGTAGTTGATTGTACCACAGGTTACTACTGATTGCCAATTGTTTTGCGCTTTTCTGGATTCTAAAATAACTTTATAAAAATATTTGTTTAATATAACTGACATCTCTGGACTACAAATATCTCTGCTAGATCTATCGGCTTTCTGATGCTGTGCCATAATTTGGCCAAAACTGTGTGAGATCGAACTAACCCATAACATTTTGTACTGTACTAAAATATAGACTTTAAATAAATGTTGTCATCTGATTTCTAAAATATTTCCTTGAGAGTAAATGAAAAAAAATTGAATTCAGTTCATCAAAAGTAAAAAAAAAATTGAATTGCACCAAATTGATTTGTCTCTTTCCTATGCACATTCCTCACGTCATGAAACTGCAACACCCCGCTGGTCCTCCGGTCTTCATTTTGGATCTTCTTTTTGCCTTTTCCTGTGGTGGAAAGATCTCACGTGATTATACCGATGTGCATTTGACACCATGACAACATGTGGCCCAGTCAGCAATAGAAGAAGTGGAGAAGTCCAATGATTGGAGTCCACAGGAAGATGTGGAGGATTGAAGAAAACATGAAGTCCCAGATATGTTAGATTCTCAGAGGTCTATATGTACTAGATTTTAAACCTCTTTTTTATTGTTCTCAATCTGTTTAAATTTCAGCTCCAAAATAAAAGAATCAAGTAAGTAGGAGAGAAGACACCCTGGTCTATTAGGTCATGTGTGCATGATCCGAAAACGTAGTGTTTTGGATGCAGCAGTTCCAAATGCTGCATTGTACAGTACAAGAAATCTCATGCTTACTGTTCTTCTCCCCTCCGCAGCGTTATTTCACTTGTGGTGCAGGATTCCGGACTTCCACATCTCCGCAGCATGTTAGTGTCATGCTGCGGAGTTGTCAGCGGTCCCCAATGGGTGAATTCAGCCCTGTACCCACTGAATATGGAGAGTAAAGAGTGGCTGCGGTCTCACAGGTTCCTGCAGGCCCGGAGGCACTGTGTCCAAGACACACAGCCTTAGGCAGTTTATTGTGATCCTCGCTTTAAGAATAGATGCGCTTGTACCAATTGAATAAGATATAATTCATCATGCCATTTGTAGAATGATGCTTTGTGATCTGAGACAAGGGTTAAGCATTGTCTGACCACAGCACAACCTTAGGTGAGGAGCAGCTCTGCAAGCATCAGGCAATGAGCGCAAGTGTATCCACTTCATGAATCTAAACTCCCCCAGGGCCTATACATAAACTGATCCTGTGCTGAGGCACTCACTATATATCCAGATGACAGACTTGAAGCTGAGTTGCCATGGAGACCACAGAAAAGCTCATCGACTGGTTTTTATGTGAAAAATCTTCATTTTCTCTTGCATCTTATAAGATACTGGAGATCATTCTGAAGCTGCATAGTAATGCAGATCAGCCATGGCCGTCTATACAGTTACTGTTGTATGGATTTATAAAACCTTCCTTTGTCTCAGATGTAATCATGATGTCATATATCTTAGTTCCCGGGTGGGGGGTGGATCTCCTTGACAATTTTCAGGTTAGCCACACTCGGCACCATCAACCTCATGCAGCAAATTAGATGTCATATATCGACCCTGATGTTCGGCACAGGAATTACTGTCTGCTCAGATGTTTTAGGGCTGCTGCACTGTATATTGTGTATAAGGCCCCAGTCAGTATTAGCAGCACATAAACTGCCTGGCCTGTTCGATAACATCACATACTGCCTGCAATTTATTTGTCTAGACCAGTTGTCAACATTTTAATCTAATTTCCAGGATGACAATGTAACTTTACATTTCCTGTCCCAAAATCATTACTGAATCTAAATATTGTTTTTGCATTTAAAGTACGAAATATATAATACAGAACTAGATCAGTGATACACTAGAAATCTGGATTGCAAAACTTGTGAATTTTGGAGTTTTTACGCTACTTTCCTCCAGTGCTGCCAAAACTGGAGGAGTTAGGGTGTGACAGGAGAGGAGCGGGGCATGGAAACACCTGCTCTCCTGCATGCAGACCAGAGCCACCCTTGCAGGCACATGATTTGCTCTACTGGGATTCTCAAATGACGCGTCATCGAAGTAGGGGAAAAAAAAAATAGTAATTAGAAACTGTAGTCATGGAAAGGTATGGATCTTTTAATGCTGTGGTATTAGAAATTTGTTTAGATTGGGGCAATAAATAAATATGGATTTAGATTCAAATTACTTTAGGCATCGCACCCCCGTATTCTCAATTTGCAAGTTGTCCCCTATCCATGGGATAGACAAATACTTCTCAATCACTGAGGACTGACCTCTGGGACCCTCACTGATCTTGAGAACTGGGGCTCTGAAGAGCCCTGTGTGATTGGAGAAGAAGTTGATCGTGCACACTGCTGGTATATTGATTCTTAAGGGGAGTGCATGAGAATAGCACACTAAAGAAGTACATCTCAATGGTTTTTATCCTCTTAATATATTGCAATCAACATAATATATGAATACTTACAATTGCTCATTTTGCCCTTCTACCCATTTAATTCATATCTTTTCTGCTAGGTGTATGACTTAGGGCCACGTGACACACACAGATATCTGTGCCGATATTGTTCGCAGATCTCTGGTTGCAGTGAAATCATGGACACATTGGTCATTTGTATATGGCCACAAAATGGAACAATGTGTCTATGATTTCACTGCAACCAGAGATCTGCGAACAATATCTGCACAATTATCTGTTTGTGTGACGTGGCCCTTAATGTGATTAAAAACTGACTAGCTGAATCCTTCTAAGCTCTATGTAGAATCAGGAAGTCTTTTTTCCTGCAAAACTCAATGGCAAGAAGGAGGAGGGAGCAGCTGGGTCAAAAGTTGATTAGGGGAATTATTCATGCAGGGACAAGAGGCTTTATGTTTCTACACAGAGCAGAGAAAAGAGAAAAAATTACTGGGCAGAAAGGCAAAATGAGCAATTCTAAGTACACAGTGCCATATAATATGATTGCAAAATATTAAAAGGATAAACACTTTGATGGGAGTGCTTCTTTAAGAATGAATGGAGCACCTGTGTTCATAATTGACCCCTGTTCCATTCATATGTGGATATTCAAAACTCCTGTTATCAAGATCTATAGGAGTCCCTTCAATACAACCCTGACTATTATAGTCTCCAAACTTCTAAACTTGAGAATACCTATTTCATGAAGTATTAACACATACATGCAGTCCCAGCATTTGGACCTCCAATGATGGGATGTTATTTTCTATTGAATGGATAAGGGATACATTCCAAACCTCAAAATCCCCCTTTAACCTCCAGACAAGCGTATCTCTGCTATTTTTTGCTGTGTTATTCTGCCATGTCAGTGTAACAGCTCTGAATGATCCTACTAAATAACCAAACTGTGCTATACTACTATATTATTTTGCTATATCTTTTGGCCAATTTTGCCTTAAACTTTGTGACAAACCCACTCCCATTCCCAACAAAGATACTTGTTTATATAATTTATGGTTTATCATTTTGATAGCACTTTATAGGTCAGAAATATGGCGGATAGTAGCTGTCATCTTGCAGAGTGCATGCAGAAATTAATTAGGAAAAATCTACGTTTTGGCAATTATGCTCAAATTTATTCACTCATTTCTATGAATTTCTGTTGTGGTTTTACAATAGATACATTGACTATTAATTATAATTTAATACATTATAATTGAATTCATTTGAACTTTATCAATATTCAAAGCACATGGTGTATAAATTGTAATGAAAGTTTTGCATTTCCAGGAACAAACTCCTGATTCTCCCTGAAGACAAGGCAAAATTGGCAAATTCTCTGAAGTCATTTAAGCTGATTCATCGTTAAAAAGGCGCCTTAAGGTCTCTTACCATCTAGATCACAAGTTATTTTGCCATCAGGTTAAATGCATTGTGGCTTAATGACTCTTTTAATTGTCTCTTTAATTGTGATAGCAGTAGACATAGTGTCAGATAAAGTGGTTTTCGAATTGTTGTGGTCTTATCCCTTGACTTTCTATTAATCCCATATAAAGTACTTCAATTCTGCTATTTCATTCAGACTCAGTTGACATTTGTGTTGTTTTATTGGGAAGGTAAAGCTAAGTTCCCACAATCAGGACATATTATGTGTTATGGATGCAGAGTATCCTCCTTTGCTGAGATGCAAGTGTTGCCCACAGGAGAACGCATAATCCCATGCCCACGATCAGGGTTCTGAGCACAGCGGATTTTCGCTGTTCTCCTGACTTGAACACTCACGTCTCTGCAAGTATAAATTGACATGCAGCTGACTCGGAGCCGATACCGGTACTCCTTTCTACTGTCCTTTCACGGTCGACTCTTCTACACTTGTTTCGCTCTGCCCTGCGCCTCACACACAGTGCCCAGACCCAGTGACCGTGGGTCTTCGTTAGGTTTCTACATAGTCTGTCCATTGACCCTATGTGGCCACTTCTTCAGTGGATGTGTGCGGTTTTGTCTGCAGCACTTGTAGGTACCGCAGCCTCCGGATTGCTAGCTGAGCCTCATCTTCTCCACTAGTCTAGGGCCCAGTCCCTCTACTCTGCAGCCTGGAGCCTCCACACAGATTCAGTCTCTGTGGATGTGGGTGTCCCGGGTGGATTGCTTACTACCCGGTTCCCTGAGACCCCCTCTGTCTTCTGGAACACCCACTCTTTTGTTCTCTCAGCTCCTCTGTCTAGTCTAGCTTCTCTCGAGTCTTAGCTCCCACTGGCTCCAGTCCTCTGGACACCTCATTTAAGATGTTACCCCTCTCTGAATTATTTATTAAAATTGCCCCTTCTTTATTAACCCCTTGGTGTCACCAAAAATGTTGGGCTTTATGAAAGGTTCCAGGAGTTATAACTTTTACATTTTTTTGGCAAAATAGTCATATGAAGACTTGTTTTTTTTGGGATGAGTTGTATCTGCCAAAGGAATCAATATAGTGTGCATATAACTGATTAACAAACTTTTATTAACTTTTTTGGGAAGGAATATAAACAAAGCAGCAATTCTGCCACAGTGTTTTTTTAGTATTTAAAACTTTATGATATTTACCATGTTGCACAAATAAAGTGTTAACATTATTCTGTCTGTCTGTACAAATCGAGTGGAACAAAACTGATATAGTTTTCTTTGTCCTGTTTTTTTGAAAACTTACTCCACAAATAAAAAAAAATCATTTGTTTTTGAGCTGCCATATTCTGGGAGCCATGACAGCCAATTATCTGTCAGCAGAGCTTTATGAAGGTGTTTCTTTTTTGCGTTATTTCTTTTGCGTGATTTAAAATCTTGCAGTGTTAAACTTGATTACTGAGTCCCATAATAGGCTGATACATCCTGATCTATTCTTAAGTAATCATCAAACTCATGTAATTAGTACCATAAACAGAATTACAATGGAATGTAACATCTAAATAACACAGGATGCACCTTCAGAATATGTGATGTCACAGATTATCAGCTCCCCTTCTCTGCACCTTAAAGGGAATCTGTCAGCAGCTTTTTGCTATGTAAACCAAGGACAGCATGATGTAAGAGTTAAAAACAAAAAGCAACTGCACTTCTCTAATCAGTGTGTGTGTGTTATTGTTCACTTAAATTAAACATTTTAGTACCCTGTGATTAACATTACAAGACTACAAATTCACACACATGGCAGTCCAACACAACCCCCTGATGTGATTGACAACTCACAGTCAGTGCACAATCTCTATTGAGTGCCTCTTATGGGCACAGACAGCTAGGTTACCTCTGTTGTGTTCCTTGATTGTTACAGAATGGCTTCAGCCAGTAATCTATGTGATACCTCATTGTATTCAGTTTTTTTTACCTACAATATGTTGCTGTTAGATGAAGTAGCAATTAAACCTCTGCACAGTTCACTAGACATGCCTAGATGACTCTTCTATAAAAGATTATAAACATACTCAGATTATTGTGTCATGCTTCCGGGTGAAGGCGCCCTAGAGTGGACCCACTGGGCCGTGGTACTGAACTCCCCTGGGAGAGCTGACCTAGTTTAAGTAACCCCTATACAGGGATTGTCAGGGGCAAGCCTAGGGGGTCTAAATACCACGGCTGCTAGTACCAGGGGAGTGGCTCATAAGGTTAGCCTATGCTACGGCACAGCTAAGGATTCCGGGTAACGGTACAAGGCTAGGCAAGCAGGAATGGCGCTACCGGGGAAGAGCACAGCTAGGGTTCCAGGTAACAGGGTACAAGGAAGGCCTGACCAACAGTCAGCAAGGCAAAAGCAAACTAACTTAATAATTAGGCACCTCCCATCAGTGCAGGTGGTCTGATATACCAGAGGAAGAGCAGCTATTGGTCAAGGGGAGTGTCAGGTTGGACTGTGCTGGCCCCTAGAGTCACAGGGGAGGAGTGCACCTAGTGCACTGCTGATTGGTCACATGAATACTACGACCATTGCAATGAGCTCATGTGTGAGCCCGTTGGTCAGCTGACAGGAAGGGAACCCGGTGACGGCTCCGAGACACAGTACACCTGGACGCCGGATGCCCGGTCAGCAGAGAAGCAGAGGATGCCGACCCGGGAGAGGTGAGCTGGGGAGCGGTGCCAGGGAACATAACATATTGCTTCTTATGGTCACTGAAGCTGTTGTAAACCATAACTTTGAATGTTGTTAACCGAAGATCAGGCAAGATTGTTGCCCCCATACTCGTGTACATAAAACAGAAAAAAAATAAAATCAGAAAATTGAGACAGGTTAGGAAAACATAGATCTCAATATCTGGTTTTAATTATTAAAGAATAATATAGGTCATAAATTCAATTTTGAACAGTGGTAATGTCCCCATATTGAATTTCCACAGCCGGGATCCACAGAATCATTGTTTGAGATTCTAGTAAAAATTCTTGTAGGTGGGAAAGTTGACTTCGTTTCTAGTTTCTGAATTTTGGTATTTGAATAATGTTTACTGTACTTTTCGGATAACCCCATGTCAGGATATATATTGATACTCCTTCTATTAGATAACAATAGATCTCTTTCTTTAGAGAGCCCAATGATCAGCCATTATTGTCATCTAGGGGAAGGGAACATTAGTAAAAATGCTTCATCCTCTAATGCCTCAGGAAATATATTAAAGAAGGAAGTTACAACCATCAATCGAGTCCCCCATTTAAGTCAGGGATCTCCAACACCAGGTCCCAAGGGCCGCAAACATGTCATGTTTTCAGGATTTCCTTAGTATTGGAATCATCACCAGTGCAGGTGATTCAATTATCACCTGTGCAATACTAAGGAAATCCCAAAACTCTGACCTGTTTGTGGCCCTCGAAACCTGGAGTTGGAGATCCCTGATTTACGCGGTTACCTGTGGTTTGTTCCATTTGCTTTGTGCCATTTGTTAATAGAATAGATCCCAATATGGGGACCCCTTGATAATTAATGTAGTATTTTATACAAACCCTTTAAAATATAATTTAATATGCACAGCTTGTATAAGGTGTAGCTGCCACAAATGGTATTGTTTTAAAATATTGTGTAATGCCATGACTAAGGAAAATTGGAGCCCCCTCTACTGAAAGTTTGAAGTGAACACACACTTCCAGATCCCTTATTAGGAGACTGAGCACGTGATGCCTATTTTAGGCATGTGATTCACTCCCTGGTGAGGGAGAAGGGTTAGCTGAGTGTAGTAAGATGGATTAGGCACAGGAGAGTCAAATGGGGAGGCACCAGGAGAGCTACTCCAAAGGGACAAGCTGCAGGTAGGAACAACTGCGAAGAATACAACAGCACATGTAGGGTGTTATCTTTATAACACACTGATGATGAGACAAATGTCACTTTTTTACCTGGGTTGGTTGTGTGACACACAACCAGTTTGTAGTGCATGAAATAACTGCTGCAGGATTTACAATCCACGTGTACTGTGTGGTAGCCAAAACGAGCCCAAAGGAAAAATGCATATACAATCTGCGCTGTCATGTGATGAAGGAATCACAGAAGTATATCAAGCAATGGTGGCTTTATTCTACACGTTTCGGGGCGTTAAACCCGCTCCTTCTTCAGGAAACTAACCATATGACAATTGCTTGATATACTTCCTTCATCACACGGCAGCACAGATCGTATACACATTTTTCCTTGGGCTTGTTTAAGCTGCACGCAGGGCACTGGTACCTAGGCTACCCAGGCTACAGGGCCCGGTGGCAGAAACTGGAGGTTGGAGGGTTTTATGCCCACTAGCCTCTAAAGTGGAACTTTCTGGGGCATCAGTATTAAAGAAGATCAGGGAACTACTGTGAGCAGAGCATGGATACCTACAGGATCTGCACTACCAGCCTGGCTGGAGGTAGCCCACAGGAACTAAGAGGGAGTACTGGATTTCTTAAGGCACTAAAAAAAGCTACAAGCAAGGGAAGTCAGCAGGGTTAAGGAAGGCCATATTATTCACCCAGCAGAGCAGACTTCAGTTCTCATCAGACTGCCTGGTGGTGAATGTGACTTGCTACAGCAATCTGCAGTAAAAGGTAAATCAAAGACTCCTTGTGTCTTCTCCCTTCACTACTCCTCACCACCACCATCTTCATCTATTTCGTAACTCTCATCATCCCTTGGGAGCCAGCCCAGTTGGGAGCCAGCTATGACTTTTTCTTCTTGGGAACAAAAGGAAAAAAGGTAACCTCAATATTCCCATTGTGCTGTAAGTGCAACACTTTGATTAATTAACTTCAAGAAACTTTATAACATCATTAGGGTGTTACAGTTACCATGGCAATAACAAAAATACTTGGATTTCTCTTTAATAATAGGATGGTGTCTCATGCCAATCTATAAAACAGTCATTAAAGTGGATCAGTCACTAGGTTTTGCAATAAACACTGCATAAACCATTAAACAGATGTGAATCTATGTTAGAATGAGAGCTCGTGAGTCCAAGTATTCAGTCGCTGTCCATCCAGCCTGACTTACAGCAGCAACTTGTACTAAGTTGTATGAGATTCTAGCAGCAGAAGGGAGGAGGGACACTGAGGAACTGTTAGCTAGGCTGTGTGAGTGGATACTGAGTTTAGACTCTCAAAGAATTACATAGCTATTCTGACATGGGCTTTTGAACATAAGTACACTAGCCTAATCAGGTCTGAAATATTTATTATTATTATTTATTATAGCGCCATTCATTCCATGGCATTTTACATGTGAAAAGGGGTACAAGTACAATAATCATGAACAATAGAAGGCACAGAGGGCTACAGGAGGAGAGAGGACCCCGCCCACGAGGGCTCACTGTCTGCAAAGGATGGGTGAGGATACAGTGGATGATGAGAGATGACCCTGCCGCTAGGGCTCACAGTCTGCAGGGGTTATTGAGGATACAGTAGGTGAGGAGAGAGGACCCTGCCCATGAGTGATCACAGTCTACAAGGAATGGGTGAGGACACAGTAGGTGAGGGGAGAGGACCCTGCCCACAAGGGCTCACAGTCTACAAGGGATAGGTGAGGATACAGTAGGAGAGGAGAGAAGGACCCTGCCTGGTGAGGGCTCACAGTCTACAAGGGATGGGTGAGGACACAGTAGGTGAGGAGAGAGGACCCTGCCCACAAGGGCTCACAGTCTACAAAGGATGGGTGAGGATACAGTAGGTGAGGAGAGAGGACCCTGCCCATGAGGGCTCACAGTCTACAAGGGATGGGTGAGGATACAGTAGGTGAGGAGAGAGGACCCTGCGCACAAGGCCTAACAGTATTTAGACATTATTATTTATAGTTTTTATAGTGAAATCTGGTGAAAGATCTGTTTTAAATACAATCTGCCACAAGATGTTAGTTGTGTTGTTTTCATATTTTCACTTAGTTAAATCTCTAACAAAATGTAATTAATTAGTCTAAGTTATAAATTATAGTCTGCTCTCCCTTTCCTGACAATTACACTCGGATGATACTACAGGCAGTATGCAAATCATGTGTTGCAAAGAAAGATTTAAAAGCACAAGAAAAAGAAAACGATGATAAACATTGTAAAACCTACACCACGAAGAGTAATCAATCAATAAGTGAAGCGAGCAAAACACAATTCATAGGTAACCTGCACATGAAGAGGAGTATATCATTATTTACATGTCACAGCTCAGTTATGATGAAGTTGTTATGATTGGCTCCAGAACTTGCTGTTGACAATTAATCATTCTTAATGTCTGTGGGATTTAAGATTGAAGAGATCTGAATGAACATAATAGGCTCTGTTCTGGGTGGAGTTAAAAAGGATTAAGTGTATAATCTACTAGAAACAGAAACGACAATTAAAAAAAATATGCATGGAAATTTTGCATAACAAATTGCAATTCCGGTGCCAATAACTATGCCAGTGTGCTTGAAGGTTTAAAGTCAGCTGGATGAAGAGAAATATTCTGTGCCTGGAGCTAGTATAAGGATCAGTGACGGTAAGGCTACATTCACACATCCGATGTATACAATTGTGCACTTTTATATTTATCTCAGACAGTATACACACTGATAAAGTCTCACTGATCCATACACATATTTACTTTTACCCCTTCACGACACACTTATGACTCAAGCTGGCAGTAGGCTGGGTGAGCGCGTCCCATACTTGGCAGATAATGGTTGTGTGTTACCACAATTGTTTACCTGTTAAATGCTGCTCTCAAAATTCTAACAGTGCACCGGTATTGGGCCACTTCATTTTATGCGCCCATCAGTGCGTCGTTGACCATGCTCCACTCCCTACGCGTTTCGGATATGGTATCCTCATCAGGAGATGTGTGGCTCAGTTCTTAGTGGGGTCCTAATCCTAGGTGCCCTTTGTGATGGTATACAGTTAGGGCCAGAAATATTTGGACAGTGACACAAGTTTTGTTATTTTGGCTGTTTACAAAAACATGTTCAGAAATACAATTATATATCTAATATGGGCTGAAAGTGCACGCTCCCAGCTGCAACATGAGAGTTTCCACATCCAAATCGGAGAAAGAGTTTAGGAATCATAGCTCTATAATGCATAGCCTCCTCTTTTTCAAGGGACCAAAAGTAATTGGACAATGGACTCTAAGGGCTGCAATTAACTCTGAAGGCGTCTCCCTCGTTAACCTGTAATCAATGAAGTAGTTAAAAGGTCAGGGGTGGATTCCAGGTGTGTGGTTTTGCATTTGGAAGCTGTTGCTGTGACCAGACAACATGCGGTCAAAGGATCTCTCAATTGAGGTGAAGCAGAACATCCTGAGGCTGAAAAAAAAAGAAAAAATCCATTAGAGAGATAGCAGACATGCTTGGAGTAGCAAAATCAACAGTTGGGTACATTCTGAGAAAAAAGGAATTGACTGGTGAGCTTGGGAACTGTAAAAGGCCTGGGCGTCCACGGATGACAACAGTGGTGGATGATCACCGCATACTTTATTGGTGAAGAAGAACCCGTTCACAACATCAACTGAAGTCCAGAACACTCTCAGTGAAGTAGGTGTATCTGTCTCTAAGTCAACAGTAAAGAGAAGACTCCATGACAGTAAATACAAAGGGTTCACATCTAGATGCAAACCATTCATCAATTCCAAAAATAGACAGGCCAGAGTTAAATTTGCTGAAAAACACCACAAGAAGCCAGCTCAGTTCTGGAAAAGTATTCTATGGACAGATGAGACAAAGATCAACCTGTACCAGAATGATGGGAAGAAAAAAGTTTGGAGAAGATAGGGAACGGCACATGATCCAAGGCACACCACATCCTCTGTAAAACACGGTGGAGGCAACGTGATGGCATGGGCATGCATGGCTTTCAATGGCACTGGGTCACTTGTGTTTATTGATGACATAACAGCAGACAAGAGTAGCCGGATGAATTCTGAAGTGTACCGGGATATACTTTCAGCCCAGATTCAGCCAAATGCTGCAAAGTTGATTGGACGGCGCTTCATAGTACAGATGGACAATGACCCCAAGCATACAGCCAAAGCTACCCAGGAGTTCATGAGTGCAAAAAAGTGGAACATTCTGAAATGGCCAAGTCAATCACCAGATCTTAACCCAATTGAGCATGCATTTCACTTGCTCAAATCCAGACTTAAGACGGAAAGACCCACAAACAAGCAATAATAGTCCAAGGTTGGCTCACAATCAAGAGGGTGCTCAGAAAAATTTTTTCATCAATAGTGTAATAGAGTCTGGCACACCAAAAAGAGTCCAAGAATTTCTTTGCAAGATAAATTATTCTTTTATTAATGGTATTCAGACCAGTGTCAAATGTTTCTTCAACAGTAAATTATAGATTTATCAATCAAACGTTTCGACCGTAGTCTTCTTCTTGTGATAACAATGACTTTACATAGAAATGAAAAAATATAACAGAAATTATTCACATACATCGTATATTGCATATATCATATACAACAATGTCATCAAGGATTCTTCAATCACCACTTTGTTTGAATACCAAAAAAGATTACTGAAAAGAATTATTGAGAAAATCCTTACACCAAAATTTTTCCTAAAATTACATGAATAATGAACATACATAATGAAAAAAAGGGACAATGGGTCCTATCAAAGTGGATAGAGAATGTGTATTACCTGGTTATAGTCTTGATAACAAGATAATTACTGTGATTAGACACTCTACACGTTTAGTCTGGAAATGAGAGAATGTGCATTCAATTAATATCAAGAATTATGAAATAATCCAGGAATATAGTATGATTGGGCAGAAGTATTTCTGAGTGAGCACATTCACTGATAAAGTACAAAAGTACGGGCTGGGATACAAATTATCGGATACCAATTCAGATGTTACATACAATTAAAGTCAAAACAGTGTACTTGCTGCTATAGTATACAGAAGCATAAAGAATTCAATCTTTTACATATGTCAGACAAAGATGTCATACAAAGATGTATTCATAAAATATGGAGTACTAGAATACAGGCCTATAATGTCACACATTCTCTTTAATATCTGGCTATATAGTGGAAAATTAATGTATCCGTATGGTAACTATACAAGAAAGATATTTATGTAATCATATCCTTATTAGCATAAAGTATAAATGAATACCTGTGTCTTATAGGGGTTAATATGAGCAACCCCATATGATATAATCGGTTTTGCCACTGCTGGATAGAGAGAATGGAATAATATAGAATAATGGGAGAAATAGGAAGAACACATTGAGCATTGGAAAAAGACGCCATGAGTCACTAAGGCAATATATGATACAGCTTATTCATATGGAGCGCATACCTGTTGTGAATTGCAGGATAAGAAAGCCAGAAACCTACAAGTGGTGAAAAGAGGAGAGAGCCGTCCCAGTCAAAGAAAATCCGGAACCATAATATGCACGCTGGAGATCAGAAACATCTCCATACTTACTGGACTCGCATGTGTGCAGCGTTGGCGGGGTGTGCGTGGCCATATTAACAGGAAGTATATATAGGCAAGCGGCTCCGTGGACACGCCTCCTGCTTCCTGTAATTGGAACGCAGGCGTGTCTGTCCGGAACGCAATCCGGCGGCGCTCGTTAGGACGTCACCGGCTCTGCGACTCGCGCATGCGCGTTGTGTACTAAAAGTCTCTTAGCGTATTATGGACATAACAGTGGCGATTCTGTGTTAAAGTGAAAGGAATCAAGTGTTCTATGCCTAGAAAGGGGAAAAAGGAAAAAGAAGAGAAAATAAATATTGAGAATAGATTTATTATACTAAGTATATTATATTGCTATAGATTTTTAATGAATTATAGTATAATTCCGCAATTATCATAATATAGTATTTATATCTCTATGTGGCATTGTTATATATTGATATATAAAGAATTGTTATATATTGATATATAAAAAATGTTATATATTGATATATAAAAAGAAGTGTGACAAACAATTATTCATAAGAAACTCTAAAGGGTACTCAACCATCCAAATATTCAACCACCAGATCATGGGGACGATAAATAGCAAAAAGACAGAAAAATCATTCATATATAGGTTAGAGGAACACCTCATATTCCCGATTCATGCCCAAGGGTTCAAGGGTTTGCAGGCGGTGAATCCAATAAGATTCCCGTTCCTTAAGTTTCTTAATACGATCACCTCCACGTCTGGCTAACGGAACCTGTTCCAGGACTTGAAATCTAAGTTGTGAAATATGGTGGCCATGGGTGATAAAATGTGAGGGGACCGGCAACAACATATTATTGCACCTGATCGTCGATTTGTGCTTACTAATGCGGTCTCGGATATGCTGGGTAGTCTCCCCAACATATCCGAGACCGCACGGGCACTTCAGTAAATATACGACATAATTGGAATCGCATGTGAAGTAACCCTTAATAGGGAATACCTGTCCAGATCTTGGGTGCGTAAAAGTGGCACCTTTAACTATATGAGAACACTGTGTACATGCCAGACAGGGGAAATTACCCCGTCTAGGTGTACCGAGAAATCTCTGAATGGCTGTTCTTTTGTTAGTACCTATGTCCGCTCGGACAAGACTATCACGAAGGTTCTTGGGTCTCTTATAACACATGAGAGGTAGACTACTGAATTCGGCAATCGAAGGGTATGATTTCGTAAGAACTGGCCAATGTTCTCTAATTATTTTCTTCACCATATGTGAGAAAGGATGAAAGTTAGTTACAAAGGCAACTCTAGGTGGAGATGAAATAGGTCTGTCAATTTGTGGTTCTCTAGGTTCAGCTAGGTGTACTGGATAACCACGGTCAAGGAATTTATTGGTCATCTCAACATGTCGCTTGGTTCTTTGTTCGGGTTCTGAGACTATTCGTACCAACCTCATATGTTGAGAATGTGGGAGCGAATTTTTTATGTGTTTCGGGTGACAACTAGTATAGTGCAAAATGCTATTTTTATCTGTAGGTTTAACGTACAGATCGGTTGAAATCTCACCCGTTGGAGAAACTTTAATCATGGTGTCAAGGAAGTTAATCTCCTCATAACTATGGTGGAGAGTAAATGTCAGGTTAGGTATCAAGGTATTCAGTCTTAACAAAGTTGATTCAAGTTCAGGTAGTGTACCGGTCCATATCATAAAAATATCGTCTATATACCGTCTCCATAAGCGGGACTTAGACTGTATAAAAGAGTCATTAAGAATAAACCTGGACTCAAAATACGCCATAAATATATTAGCGTAGGGGGGCGCCACGTTCGAGCCCATGGCGGTCCCCCTACGCTGCAGATAATATTGGTCCTGAAACAGGAAAAAATTGTTGTACAGTACAATATTTAACATATCATAACAGAATTGCTTCTTCAACGTACCGAAAGTTGTGTATGAGTCAAGGAACCAATGTATGGCTTCAAGGCCTAAATCATGCGCTATGGACGTGTACAAACTGTTCACATCCATAGTGACCAATATACAGTTTGCTGGAATTTGACCCATCTGACTAATAACAGACAAAAAATGTGAAGTATCTTTTATGTATGAAGGGATACTAGGTATGAGAGGAGATAAGATTTTATCAAGAGTAATCGCAACAGGTGATAGTAAGGAATCGGTGGACGCAACAATCGGCCGACCGGGTGGTTTCATCAAATTTTTATGAACCTTGGGTAAGGTATAGAAAACGGGGTGATCGGGTTATGGACTACCAAGTATTCAGCCAATTTATGATCAATAACCCCTTCCTTTAAATAGAGGTCAACTTTTTCTTTAATCAATGATCTAATCGTATATGTGGGGTCTCTAGGAATGGCAGTATATGTAGATGTATCTCCCAGTTGTTGTAAGATTTCGTTCACATAATATGAGCGGTCCATAACCACGATGGCACCCCCTTTGTCCGCCGGCTTTATTATAATTTTCTTGTTCATCTGTAATAGATGGATAGAATCCAATTCCTGTTTACTCAAGTTTTTCTTCAAATGAAAATCGCCTCTATCTACCTTACGTATCAACTTCTCAGTATCCTGTAGAACTAAATTTACAAATGTCTCTACTGGATGAAAATGTTTAGGCGGGTTAAACAGACTAGGAACTCGTATACCTAATTCTTTAAGGGATATGTCCGTAGGGTCACTATCAGTTATAGTTTGAGTTTGAGAGGAAAGAGGTACTAAGGTGTCCAATTTTGGAACACCAAAATATGCCTTTAGTCTCAAATTACGAAAAAACCGTCTTAAATCTTGATCCAGATTAAATGAATCAAAATGAGGTGTAGGACAAAAAGAAAGGCCCTTCTGTAGCAATCTTAAATCAGTGGATGATAGATATTGTGAAGAGATATTATATATCAAGTTAGTTTCCATACCTGTGGTCGCGGCTGCGCGGGTTGTCTGCCGCTCCCACGGCCTCTACCCCCTCCTCGTCCTCCTCGATATCCCCTTCTTGCCCCTAAAAAACGGGGTTGATATACTGGAATGGGTGGGTATCCCAGACCTAGACTCTCTAGGCTACTCCCAGAGCCAAAATAATCGTAACGATTATTTGGCCAATTATTCGGATCCGTATTGCGCCATCTATACACACGTCCTTGAACATAATCATCCTGATCTCTTATGAATTTTTGCGTTTACGTTCCTGTACGATTTTCTTAAAGTCCGTGATATTCTTCTTTGTTTATTTTTAATGCTTGTAAATTCTGTAGAAGACATATTCTCTTTAATTTGTTCCTCCAAGGTCTTAATTTTGTCTGTTAGACTTGTCAGTTCTGTCTGTAAAAAGTCAATCGTCAATGTGATAAGGTCAAACGAGCACTTATTGAGTATACTCTCAAAACGGTCGCAGTATTCGGTGTTTTCAGCAAAAAGCGTAGGGCGAAGATTAACTCTCAAGCCTCTTGGAATCCGCTTGCTTCTGTAATATTCAGCGAGTGTAGTTTGATGTAATTCTAATGCAGTTTGACGTCTTAGCTCTTTTTCATAATCCTTCTGCTGTGTTTCTTCTAAAGTAGTTGTCAAAAATTGATTTGATAATTTTACTCGATCCACTATCATAGTTGACTCATCATCTGCATATGAGAAAAGTGAGGTTGCCATTTAGGCTACAAAAAGTTGGAGCACAAACCAATGCAGTAAATTCAATAATAGTCCAAGGTTGGCTCACAATCAAGAGGGTGCTCAGAAAAATTTTTTCATCAATAGTGTAATAGAGTCTGGCACACCAAAAAGAGTCCAAGAATTTCTTTGCAAGATAAATTATTCTTTTATTAATGGTATTCAGACCAGTGTCAAATGTTTCTTCAACAGTAAATTATAGATTTATCAATCAAACGTTTCGACCGTAGTCTTCTTCTTGTGATAACAATGACTTTACATAGAAATGAAAAAATATAACAGAAATTATTCACATACATCGTATATTGCATATATCATATACAACAATGTCATCAAGGATTCTTCAATCACCACTTTGTTTGAATACCAAAAAAGATTACTGAAAAGAATTATTGAGAAAATCCTTACACCAAAATTTTTCCTAAAATTACATGAATAATGAACATACATAATGAAAAAAAGGGACAATGGGTCCTATCAAAGTGGATAGAGAATGTGTATTACCTGGTTATAGTCTTGATAACAAGATAATTACTGTGATTAGACACTCTACACGTTTAGTCTGGAAATGAGAGAATGTGCATTCAATTAATATCAAGAATTATGAAATAATCCAGGAATATAGTATGATTGGGCAGAAGTATTTCTGAGTGAGCACATTCACTGATAAAGTACAAAAGTACGGGCTGGGATACAAATTATCGGATACCAATTCAGATGTTACATACAATTAAAGTCAAAACAGTGTACTTGCTGCTATAGTATACAGAAGCATAAAGAATTCAATCTTTTACATATGTCAGACAAAGATGTCATACAAAGATGTATTCATAAAATATGGAGTACTAGAATACAGGCCTATAATGTCACACATTCTCTTTAATATCTGGCTATATAGTGGAAAATTAATGTATCCGTATGGTAACTATACAAGAAAGATATTTATGTAATCATATCCTTATTAGCATAAAGTATAAATGAATACCTGTGTCTTATAGGGGTTAATATGAGCAACCCCATATGATATAATCGGTTTTGCCACTGCTGGATAGAGAGAATGGAATAATATAGAATAATGGGAGAAATAGGAAGAACACATTGAGCATTCTGTTTTGACTTTAATTGTATGTAACATCTGAATTGGTATCCGATAATTTGTATCCCAGCCCGTACTTTTGTACTTTATCAGTGAATGTGCTCACTCAGAAATACTTCTGCCCAATCATACTATATTCCTGGATTATTTCATAATTCTTGATATTAATTGAATGCACATTCTCTCATTTCCAGACTAAACGTGTAGAGTGTCTAATCACAGTAATTATCTTGTTATCAAGACTATAACCAGGTAATACACATTCTCTATCCACTTTGATAGGACCCATTGTCCCTTTTTTTCATTATGTATGTTCATTATTCATGTAATTTTAGGAAAAATTTTGGTGTAAGGATTTTCTCAATAATTCTTTTCAGTAATCTTTTTTGGTATTCAAACAAAGTGGTGATTGAAGAATCCTTGATGACATTGCTGTATATGATATATGCAATATACGATGTATGTGAATAATTTCTGTTATATTTTTTCATTTCTATGTAAAGTCATTGTTATCACAAGAAGAAGACTACGGTCGAAACGTTTGATTGATAAATCTATAATTTACTGTTGAAGAAACATTTGACACTGGTCTGAATACCATTAATAAAAGAATAATTTATCTTGCAAAGAAATTCTTGGACTCTTTTTGGTGTGCCAGACTCTATTACACTATTGATGAAAAAATTTTTCTGAGCACCCTCTTGATTGTGAGCCAACCTTGGACTATTATTGAATTTACTGCATTGGTTTGTGCTCCAACTTTTTGTAGCCTAAATGGCAACCTCACTTTTCTCATATGCAGATGATGAGTCAACTATGATAGTGGATCGAGTAAAATTATCAAATCAATTTTTGACAACTACTTTAGAAGAAACACAGCAGAAGGATTATGAAAAAGAGCTAAGACGTCAAACTGCATTAGAATTACATCAAACTACACTCGCTGAATATTACAGAAGCAAGCGGATTCCAAGAGGCTTGAGAGTTAATCTTCGCCCTACGCTTTTTGCTGAAAACACCGAATACTGCGACCGTTTTGAGAGTATACTCAATAAGTGCTCGTTTGACCTTATCACATTGACGATTGACTTTTTACAGACAGAACTGACAAGTCTAACAGACAAAATTAAGACCTTGGAGGAACAAATTAAAGAGAATATGTCTTCTACAGAATTTACAAGCATTAAAAATAAAACAAAGAAGAATATCACGGACTTTAAGAAAATCGTACAGGAACGTAAACGCAAAAAATTCATAAGAGATCAGGATGATTATGTTCAAGGACGTGTGTATAGATGGCGCAATACGGATCCGAATAATTGGCCAAATAATCGTTACGATTATTTTGGCTCTGGAGTAGCCTAGAGAGTCTAGGTCTGGGATACCCACCCATTCCAGTATATCAACCCCGTTTTTTAGGGGCAAGAAGGGGATATCGAGGAGGACGAGGAGGGGGAAGAGGCCGTGGGAGCGGCAGACAACCCGCGCAGCCGCGACCACAGGTATGGAAACTAACTTGATATATAATATCTCTTCACAATATCTATCATCCACTGATTTAAGATTGCTACAGAAGGGCCTTTCTTTTTGTCCTACACCTCATTTTGATTCATTTAATCTGGATCAAGATTTAAGACGGTTTTTTCGTAATTTGAGACTAAAGGCATATTTTGGTGTTCCAAAATTGGACACCTTAGTACCTCTTTCCTCTCAAACTCAAACTATAACTGATAGTGACCCTACGGACATATCCCTTAAAGAATTAGGTATACGAGTTCCTAGTCCGTTTAACCCGCCTAAACATTTTCATCCAGTAGAGACATTTGTAAATTTAGTTCTACAGGATACTGAGAAGTTGATACGTAAGGTAGATAGAGGCGATTTTCATTTGAAGAAAAACTTGAGTAAACAGGAATTGGATTCTATCCATCTATTACAGATGAACAAGAAAATTATAATAAAGCCGGCGGACAAAGGGGGTGCCATCGTGGTTATGGACCGCTCATATTATGTGAACGAAATCTTACAACAACTGGGAGATACATCTACATATACTGCCATTCCTAGAGACCCCACATATACGATTAGATCATTGATTAAAGAAAAAGTTGACCTCTATTTAAAGGAAGGGGTTATTGATCATAAATTGGCTGAATACTTGGTAGTCCATAACCCGATCACCCCCGTTTTCTATACCTTACCCAAGGTTCATAAAAATTTGATGAAACCACCCGGTCGGCCGATTGTTGCGTCCACCGATTCCTTACTATCACCTGTTGCGATTACTCTTGATAAAATCTTATCTCCTCTCATACCTAGTATCCCTTCATACATAAAAGATACTTCACATTTTTTGTCTGTTATTAGTCAGATGGGTCAAATTCCAGCAAACTGTATATTGGTCACTATGGATGTGAACAGTTTGTACACGTCCATAGCGCATGATTTAGGCCTTGAAGCCATACATTGGTTCCTTGACTCATACACAACTTTCGGTACGTTGAAGAAGCAATTCTGTTATGATATGTTAAATATTGTACTGTACAACAATTTTTTCCTGTTTCAGGACCAATATTATCTGCAGCGTAGGGGACCGCCATGGGCTCGAATGTGGCGCCCCCCTACGCTAATATATTTATGGCGTATTTTGAGTCCAGGTTTATTCTTAATGACTCTTTTATACAGTCTAAGTCCCGCTTATGGAGACGGTATATAGACGATATTTTTATGATATGGACCGGTACACTACCTGAACTTGAATCAACTTTGTTAAGACTGAATACCTTGATACCTAACCTGACATTTACTCTCCACCATAGTTATGAGGAGATTAACTTCCTTGACACCATGATTAAAGTTTCTCCAACGGGTGAGATTTCAACCGATCTGTACGTTTAAACCTACAGATAAAAATAGCATTTTGCACTATACTAGTTGTCACCCGAAACACATAAAAAATTCGCTCCCACATTCTCAACATATGAGGTTGGTACGAATAGTCTCAGAACCCGAACAAAGAACCAAGCGACATGTTGAGATGAC
The DNA here is from genome assembly GCA_033576535.1 of Allobates femoralis. Classification (NCBI taxonomy): domain Eukaryota; kingdom Metazoa; phylum Chordata; class Amphibia; order Anura; family Aromobatidae; genus Allobates; species Allobates femoralis. Next base: position 646,688,308 of record JARQOC010000002.1, read on the forward strand.
CAATAAATTCCTTGACCGTGGTTATCCAGTACACCTAGCTGAACCTAGAGAACCACAAATTGACAGACCTATTTCATCTCCACCTAGAGTTGCCTTTGTAACTAACTTTCATCCTTTCTCACATATGGTGAAGAAAATAATTAGAGAACATTGGCCAGTTCTTACGAAATCATACCCTTCGATTGCCGAATTCAGTAGTCTACCTCTCATGTGTTATAAGAGACCCAAGAACCTTCGTGATAGTCTTGTCCGAGCGGACATAGGTACTAACAAAAGAACAGCCATTCAGAGATTTCTCGGTACACCTAGACGGGGTAATTTCCCCTGTCTGGCATGTACACAGTGTTCTCATATAGTTAAAGGTGCCACTTTTACGCACCCAAGATCTGGACAGGTATTCCCTATTAAGGGTTACTTCACATGCGATTCCAATTATGTCGTATATTTACTGAAGTGCCCGTGCGGTCTCGGATATGTTGGGGAGACTACCCAGCATATCCGAGACCGCATTAGTAAGCACAAATCGACGATCAGGTGCAATAATATGTTGTTGCCGGTCCCCTCACATTTTATCACCCATGGCCACCATATTTCACAACTTAGATTTCAAGTCCTGGAACAGGTTCCGTTAGCCAGACGTGGAGGTGATCGTATTAAGAAACTTAAGGAACGGGAATCTTATTGGATTCACCGCCTGCAAACCCTTGAACCCTTGGGCATGAATCGGGAATATGAGGTGTTCCTCTAACCTATATATGAATGATTTTTCTGTCTTTTTGCTATTTATCGTCCCCATGATCTGGTGGTTGAATATTTGGATGGTTGAGTACCCTTTAGAGTTTCTTATGAATAATTGTTTGTCACACTTCTTTTTATATATATCAATATATAACATTTTTTATATATCAATATATAACAATTCTTTATATATCAATATATAACAATGCCACATAGAGATATAAATACTATATTATGATAATTGCGGAATTATACTATAATTCATTAAAAATCTATAGCAATATAATATACTTAGTATAATAAATCTATTCTCAATATTTATTTTCTCTTCTTTTTCCTTTTTCCCCTTTCTAGGCATAGAACACTTGATTCCTTTCACTTTAACACAGAATCGCCACTGTTATGTCCATAATACGCTAAGAGACTTTTAGTACACAACGCGCATGCGCGAGTCGCAGAGCCGGTGACGTCCTAACGAGCGCCGCCGGCTTGCGTTCCGGACAGACACGCCTGCGTTCCAATTACAGGAAGCAGGAGGCGTGTCCACGGAGCCGCTTGCCTATATATACTTCCTGTTAATATGGCCACGCACACCCCGCCAACGCTGCACACATGCGAGTCCAGTAAGTATGGAGATGTTTCTGATCTCCAGCGTGCATATTATGGTTCCGGATTTTCTTTGACTGGGACGGCTCTCTCCTCTTTTCACCACTTGTAGGTTTCTGGCTTTCTTATCCTGCAATTCACAACAGGTATGCGCTCCATATGAATAAGCTGTATCATATATTGCCTTAGTGACTCATGGCGTCTTTTTCCAATGCTCAATGTGTTCTTCCTATTTCTCCCATTATTCTATATTATTCCATTCTCTCTATCCAGCAGTGGCAAAACCGATTATATCATATGGGGTTGCTCATATTAACCCCTATAAGACACAGGTATTCATTTATACTTTATGCTAATAAGGATATGATTACATAAATATCTTTCTTGTATAGTTACCATACGGATACATTAATTTTCCACTATATAGCCAGATATTAAAGAGAATGTGTGACATTATAGGCCTGTATTCTAGTACTCCATATTTTATGAATACATCTTTGTATGACATCTTTGTCTGACATATGTAAAAGATTGAATTCTTTATGCTTCTGTATACTATAGCAGCAAGTACACTGTTTTGACTTTAATTGTATGTAACATCTGAATTGGTATCCGATAATTTGTATCCCAGCCCGTACTTTTGTACTTTATCAGTGAATGTGCTCACTCAGAAATACTTCTGCCCAATCATACTATATTCCTGGATTATTTCATAATTCTTGATATTAATTGAATGCACATTCTCTCATTTCCAGACTAAACGTGTAGAGTGTCTAATCACAGTAATTATCTTGTTATCAAGACTATAACCAGGTAATACACATTCTCTATCCACTTTGATAGGACCCATTGTCCCTTTTTTTCATTATGTATGTTCATTATTCATGTAATTTTAGGAAAAATTTTGGTGTAAGGATTTTCTCAATAATTCTTTTCAGTAATCTTTTTTGGTATTCAAACAAAGTGGTGATTGAAGAATCCTTGATGACATTGTTGTATATGATATATGCAATATACGATGTATGTGAATAATTTCTGTTATATTTTTTCATTTCTATGTAAAGTCATTGTTATCACAAGAAGAAGACTACGGTCGAAACGTTTGATTGATAAATCTATAATTTACTGTTGAAGAAACATTTGACACTGGTCTGAATACCATTAATAAAAGAATAATTTATCTTGCAAAGAAATTCTTGGACTCTTTTTGGTGTGCCAGACTCTATTACACTATCCACAAACAAGCAAGACCTGAAGGCTGCGGCTGTAAAGGCCTGGCAAAGCATTAAGAAGGAGGAAACCCAGCGTTTGGTGATGTCCATGGGTTCCAGACTTAAGGCAGTGATTGCCTCCAAAGGATTCGCAACAAAATATTGAAAATAAAAATATTTTGTTTGGGTTATGTTTATTTGTCCAATTACTTTTGACCTCCTAAAATGTGGAGTGTTTGTAAAGAAATGTGTACAATTCCTACATTTTCTATCAGATATTTTTGTTCAACCCTTCAAATTAAACGTTACAATCTGCACTTGAATTCTGTTGTAGAGGTTTCATTTCAAATCCAATGTGGTGGCATGCAGAACCCAACTCGCGAAAATTGTGTCACTGTCCAAATATTTCTGGCCCTAACTGTATGTCTCCAGCATAACTCAGTGGTCTGTATGTTGAAGAACCTTCTTTTAACGCTCTTCAACATACAGACCACTGAGCTATGCTGGAGACATATACCATCACAAGGGGCACCTAGGATTAGGACCCCACTGAGAACTGAGCCACACATCCCCTGATGAGGATACCATATCCGAAACGCATAGGGAGTGGAGCATGGTGGTAACAAATGAATGATATTGAGAGTTCAGCACCAGGCTGTCATTAGTAAAAGGACCTCCTGGAATGAAGGAACTCAAACCGTCTCTTGCTTGGATGGAAGAAAGCTGGTGAGACCTTTCCTGTATATAGGGGAAGGGGGCTTTTTCACTTTTCCATATGCAGGTATATGTGCCAGTAGGATACAAGGTGGTGAAAAAATGACACCAGCATATCTGAAACTGACATACGGTTTGAAGGTGGATAGTATTAAGGGGCAGGATGAGCTCTATAGATAACACCTTCAAATGACTCATAACTCTTAGTATAATAACAGAGTTTTTTTTAAGTTGTGACACTTGGGGCACGGTGGGTTGTCACGTGTATAGTATGTGTGGACATTCTAGTCCTTTTAGTATATTTTTTATTAAATGTTAAGTTTTAACCTCTTAAAACTGATCCAGCTATACTGAATAAGAATGAAAAAATAAAATACAAAATAAATAAAAGTTCATATCACCCCCCTTTTCCCTCATTAAAAAGAAGATTATAAAGAAAAATGAAAGTATGTTTGATTTACAGCCAAGTGTTCTGGGCCCCCATGCTAAAAATTGCAGCTCACAGCTGCAACAGAATTGGCACATCCAGTAGAGATGCCAAAAGTGGCCCTAGTGCCAGTGGCAGACTGGATAATAAAGGGTTAATGTCATCTGAGGATTAGCCAGCTGACACCAAACCCCAGATGGATAATGTTAGGCCTATTTTGACTCGGCCATTATCAATCTATAAGTAAGGCTGGCTTCACACCATGGTTTTGTGCTATCAGGTTCTGTCCAGTTTGAACCAGACAGAACCTATATCTCTATGGTGCCAGATTTGTCTTATTTGGCCATCAGGTTTTGTTCATCTTTTGCACGAGATACAAAATCAGAGTCAGCATAATTTTTTGTGTCTGGTGCAAAAAACAAACAGAACCGGATCCTCCCACATCCAGGATCACCCTGGATTCGGCAAAAAATCAGATCGTTTCCTGAACGCAATTTACAGAACAGCGCCGGCTTTGAAATGCTGCTGCGCTCATTCAGCACCATGGATAGCAGCAGCATTTCAGAGTCAACACTGAACATTCAGCACCATGGATCGCAGCAGCATTTCAGAGCCAACACTGAACATTCAGCTCCATGGAGAGCTCCATTGCTCAGATGGGCTGAATGATCAGCACTGCGGACAGCAGCACTGTACACGTGGGCTGAAATTTAAGCACCGCGGAGAGCAGCGGAGACAAGCACGAACAAATCATGCTAAAAACAGGATCAGAGGGCATATTTGCCCACAGTTTGTGCTCGTCTGGTGCTGTCAGGTTCTGTCCTGTGCATCCTGCAAAACACCGTACAGAACCTGACAGCAGAAAACCATGGTGTTAATGCCTGCCTAAGTAGTAAAAACACACAACACAGAAAGAAATTATTTATTTGGAATAAAGCACACAGACATCCGTATTTATCCTGTTTATTATTACCCATAAAACATACCCTCAGACAGTAATCCACAGGTAGCACGAGTTGTCCTGTGATATGAACCAACTTAGCTCTGCAACATCTCGATGAGCAGTGAGTTCCAAGTCGTGTCCATCCACCGAGATTAGCACTCAGACACTGGCTGCCGGCTTTCTGAGTTTAGCTGTAAGGTCAGACAGTTCATCTGAGGACAGAGCATGTGGAGCTCTGCAGATTCCTCAGATCAACTCTCTCACAGCATAGTCATGTGTTAGTGTGAGCCTGCTGATCCAGGTGAATAGACATGTGTCTGCACAGTGATGTAGCAGTGCTCCAGATATTTGAGGGACATTGCTGTGGATTATCATTGGAGGGCATGTTTTTCCTTAATAAATGGGTGACAGAGGGTTGTTGTCTATATGTTTAATTTACAGTAAAATAATTTTCTTTTTGTGTTTTCTTTGTAATAAAGGATTTTTCCCTGTGTATGTGTTTTTTAACCATTTAGTCACTTGATTGGTAATGAGGCGGTATCATGGCCACCTCAACATTTACAATTCAGGGGTTGATGACAAGTGACAATACTCATCTGTCATTTACCCCTTCCATTACCTCAACTGCTACCGCACTAGAGCAGTGGAAAGAGTCAGGGTGAAGCACCATAATTTGTGCAACTTGTGGAGGCGCCAGTTCTGGGGTGGCTGTAGTCTGCTATTTTTATGGTGGTGAGGACACGTGAAAGATGGCCCTTCCCACCCTAACAGTACCAAACACTAGCTGTTGGCTTTACCTTGGCTGGTGATCCAAAATAGTGGGGACTGTGCACCGTTCTGTTTTGAAATTATTATATAACTAGATGGTGGCCCGATTCTTACGCATATTCTAGAATATGTATGTAGTTTATTTATGAACATTTAAGAATAATGAAATAATACATATACTATCTATCATCTACCTATGTGCCTATCATTCTATTGAATATTCTTCTTTCACTTGCCTTAGTTGTCAGACAGATTCAGTTGTCAGCAAGGGTAACAATGCTTGGTCTAATTTGCCCCTATCTCGGGATTA